>JAJLTN010000348.1:0-20089 GCA_030568215.1 Lipomyces kockii
TGCAACCGTCCCATGCCACCTCTAGCCGGGTAAGTCCTGGTAAAGCGGCTCTTAACTATGGAGAGCACCCTCGCACCCTCACGGTAGCATGGCCATGCAACTCAGGTTATATGTACAGGAACAAGGAGGTAGCGTCGCTGTAGGCCATGCATGTTGTGTCCTTCGTGCTTGTACGCACTGGAACAGGCATTCCATCCAAAATGGTGCAGCTCATCGCCCAAGGCCGGTGTAGCAGTCCAGCCAATTACTCTACCGTAGGTTTTGGATCCAGGCTTGACATCGATCACTGTCATAGCATCGTTTTTCTGACGGGCGCGGTCGAAAGCAACCACGTAGGCCACTTGTTCTGGCGGGGCGGCGATGGCGTCAGCCGCAGTGCGGTAGAAGGTCGGATCCATGGTCTGTTGAGCTCGTTCGCAAGGCTCCTGCAGATAATGTAAGGGCGCACCACTAACCTGGGATTGCGGGTGAGCAAAGATGTAGTGTTTTAGAATTAATATTAACCGACGGGCAGAGGGAGCGGAGAGGTCATGTTATACCCTTCTCCCCGCTCCGTGCCGTAGGCACGCGCGTACATGAGACGAACGAATATACATAAAAACAATGTACAAACAAAACGAACGAACGTACGAAAACGGGTGTCCGGCGCATACTCTGGCGTCCGTACCCAGTGCGATCTCTTCCCGATGCCATGCGCAGACCCGCGGAGGTGGTCAACTGTCCTCCCACTCTCCGCTAACTAGGGATGGGCATTTTTGAAATTTAAGAATTCCGCGCTTACGCTGGCCCATTGTGTCAACCTGATGATCACTACTTGAAGAGGGATAACACGACGGATACTATTTTCGTTCACACGCGAGTCTTATAGTTATTATTGGGATCTGCGATGCCTCACATGGCAACTAACGATCTAAATCTAAAGTATATTAACCGTGATCTTGGCCAAGACCTCCTGAAGACGCCATCCGGCACATGAGCGTTACTCCACCCTAACCCGCATTGAAAGTAAGCTTTACATTTTGTTTGCTCTATGGACTACCACGCCAAGTTCGAGTGCGAGGAAACTTCTACAAGATCGGCGGCAAGCTAGGGTTCAGAGTGCTAGTCCGGTCATGTGATTTTCATGCAAACACGCGGTGTGATAGCAGACATGCGTGTGATTGATTACATTAGGTGACAATCAATCCTTAAGCGAGGAGTCTGAGTATCTTGTACGGCGCAACTATATACTGATCCTTACCAGGAAATGACGGACTGCTCATGACACTCGGGTAAGAGTACGATTCCACCTTTGTGCCAAGAACAAGGGAGCAAGAAATATATTAGCCGCATCAATCTCTCAAGCACTGCTGAATCAAGGATGCTTTGAGAAAACATACTCTGGACAAAGAGCAGCGTATCAGAATGGCAATCAATCCAGTTTTGATTAACGACCTGACCAATAAATTGACAGCTTCAAAAGTTCTGACACCTAGCTTAGGTGGATACGCAGAACATGTTAAGCGTTGGAGTGATTGTGCCGAAAAGAAAGCGGTACGACTTTCTGAATTCATTAATGGATGACAAATTCATTAACAAAGCTTTACAGGGTGCGATAGTACTCGCTGAGTCGGCCGAGGATATCTCGAAGACTGTTGTCTTTGCTCAGTCAAATGCAATTAGCATTGCCGTATGTGGTGGGGGTCACTCGTCCGCAGGGTCTTCGTCCGTTGATGGTGGAATTGTTATCGATCTCTCACAGATGCGAGGTGTGATAGTGGATCCAATCAACAAAATGCTCACTGCTCAAGGAGGAGCAACCTGGGAGGATGTCGACGTGGCGGCAGCCGATTACGATCTTGCTACTGTAGGGGGGACTGTGAACCACACTGGTATTGGCGGCCTGACACTTGGTGGTGGACATGGATGGCTTACCGGGAAATACGGGCAAGTCGTCGATAATCTACTAAGTGTTAAGCTCGTCCTGGCGGACGGGAGTGTTGTCACTGCTTCTGAGACGGAGAACTCCGAATTGTTCTGGGCGGTGAGAGGAGCTGGTCAGAACTTCGGCGTTGCGATCGAATTTACCTACAGACTGTACGCACAGCCGAACCACGTCTGGGCAGGGGTACTTGCCTTTCCAGCTGAAAAGCTGCCGGCTGTTGTTCAGTTCGCTAACAACCTTGCCATGACTACGAGAGGAGACAGTGCTATTGAATTTGGATTCTCGACCCCACCACCTCTGACAGATCCTGTTGTTGTGGCGGTAGTTTTCTACGATGGAGTTGCAAGAGATGGAATGATGACATTTGAGCCGCTTTTATCACTTGAACCAATCGTTAATACAACCACAGAAATGCCTTATTTGACGCTGAATAGCATGCTGAATCCTTTGATGGCACCGGGTCACCGTAAATCCTTAAGTGCCGCGACTTTTTTTGCGCCATTAGATGCACACTTTGTGCACAGTATATATGATGACTTTGTAGATATGTGTCAGAAGATACCCTCAAGCTCGGAATCACTGATACTGTTTGAGATTATTGGAGGTGACAAGGTCTGCAAGGTTAGCTCTTCCGCAATGGCGTATGCAAACAGAGGAAGATATTACAACGCCGTATTAGCACCGAAATGGCACGACTCGGCTTTCGACAGTGAGATGCGGGCATGGGCAAAGAAGGTGGCGAATCGCATTCAGAATGAATCTGGCAGGGGTAGTTCAACGGATGTCGGCAAATATGCCAATTATGCCGACTTTGCGAGTAAGTGTATACAGTACTATCCTTGAAGTGCGCGATTAACCTAAACGAAGATGTCCACGTTCCTGTAGAGGCACTGTTTGGAGAGAACACCAAAAAACTTCAAATGCTTAAGGAGAAATACGACCCCAACAACGTGTTTAATAAGTGGCATAATCTGGGTCGAAAAGCGAAAGTCTAAATGGTGCAAGCCGCAGGAAATTGGACGTTGAACTTTGAACTGTTTTGATATATGTAATTGCTGTAAGAGATGAGGTTTGCTGAGCTTTACTATCGTTAACATTTGCTAAAGATCAAGGCAATATATCTAACACTTATATGGGAAATCAGACACAAACATCAGTTTTATCGTAAATAACAAACAGTCCCGCGTTTTTCATACTCACATTCCCATCGTGTAATTTCCGCAACTATCTAGGATTCTTCTTCTGTCTAGCACGAATACCGTTCCTGAACACTATGTTTGCCGAAGAGCCAATCGTCCTGCCCCAACTCCGTGCTTCTGTACAGCTTGTTGTGCCGCCCCGGCCTTGAGGAGCCTCCTACCGATCAGGATTTGGCGGCCGCGAGGTCATATTATAATTGGGTGCGCGTACTGAGGGATGGCAAGGATTACCGATCAGATCATGGCGTGAATTTTTAAGGTCTAATGTTTTTGAAGAGGGCGGATTGACCGACGATAATCGTCCATCTCAGCAAGTGGCAGATGCCGACAGTTATTTAGACAATGTGAAGGACACTTGTCGTAAGTTTAACTCTGGTTAACCAACTTGGCACTCCTTACAACTATTGACCAGTGTGATCACAGACGGGGATCCATTACAACAGGAGCTGCGAGAAGTTCGAGAAGTTCGAGCAACTATGCGACGATTGGAAGAGGGACAAACTGATGTGTCGCGTCGTTTGGACAGTGTCGCACGAGCGCAAAACTTACCCTTAATTGGACCTCGCCGTGTACTGTTAATGAAAATATTCTTGTTTGACTCGCCTTTAACATTGCATTAGGAAGAAAATAGGGCTGCCGATGGTGACCGAATCCTATTCAGGGTCGTCCCTTCAATGATGGATTGATGCCGATAGATCATCCAGTAAGTAGAAGTCGATTTAGTATTCAGGGCGGTTTCATTTACAGTTACGTTCTGAACCCTGAACCCCGCTCAGATCAAACCACAGGAACAGAACTAAGACAAAAATTCGGTGTTTAATACAGCATTGGCAAGCAATGAATCCCCTGTTTCACAAACTTGGCGATATGCGAAGCCAATGATTCACCTGGCTGACAGTCAGAATTCTGAGCTAACATTTCTACGGAAGGAACTTCAAGAGTGTAGAGAGTTGCTTCAGACCCGTTAACAACGAACCATGGGCAAGAGGATCAAATTACAGGGCGAATTTGTGTTTAGTACAGAGGAAGTGTTGAAAATCGTTCACGAGGCGGAAGAGAAACCCAAGGAAAAAGGACCACGTGAGCGGCTACGTAAGCCTCCAATTTAAGACGTAACGTAGACCAAGAGGAAGATGTAGAAAGTAGTTCGAGCGAGTCGGATTTGGATTTGGTCAACTGTGTGGTGCGCAGGACAAGGTCAAAGTTATGAGTTTAAATTTAGTGACCGGGTTCTTCCTTCTACCGACTTGGTTTGATCCTGCCCATCAAGAAGAAAAGTTCGTCATCGTAGAAAAAGTAGGGCCTCCGTTGAATATCAATTCATTGCGTATATTTACTCATAGACGGCGGATATAAACCTGTTAAAATCCTCCTGAGATCACTCTATGTTCTTCGGCCACCCCACGACCAGCACGTCCACGCCGTCCTCGATTTCTTTCTTACTGGGCATGTTGCCCCTCCGCATGAGAACCGCGCTCTTGGCCATGATGGGGTCCATGGCAACGGTCGCGACCGCCACGACCGTCTGCCCCTTGCAGTAGTACGCCGCGAACTTGGCATTCTCGGGCTCGCCCTTCAGTACAAGTGAGTCCCAGCCGCCGGCGGTGTTGCCGCAATAGCGAAGCTGCACACCCACAGCGGACCAGAAGATCGGGAGGAACGGCTTTGGCTTCAGTGGCTGTGACGATGCAAGGGAGTGCACGATCGTGCGCGCGACGCTGCGGCCAGCGTTCTGCGCAACGTTCCAGTGCTCGATTCGCGTGTAGGTTCCCTTCTCGGGGTCTGAGCCCGGACCGTGATATGGGTACGTGGCGATGTCGCCGATCGCAAAGACGTCGCCGCCCAGCCCGGACACGACGAATGACTCGTCCGTCTTGAGAGAGCCGTCCGTTTCGAGAGTGATAACCGGGTTATCCTTTAAGTAGTCGGTCGCGGGTCTCA
This sequence comes from Lipomyces kockii, assembly GCA_030568215.1. Classification (NCBI taxonomy): domain Eukaryota; kingdom Fungi; phylum Ascomycota; class Lipomycetes; order Lipomycetales; family Lipomycetaceae; genus Lipomyces; species Lipomyces kockii. The sequence continues at coordinate 5,065 of JAJLTN010000348.1, forward strand.
CACCCACGCCGAGAATGACAAGGTCGGCAGGCAGGACAGTGCCATCTTTGAGATGGACGGCGCCAACCATGCTTAGGTCTGACGTTGACGGGGTCGCCTTGTCCAAGCTTGCCGACATCTTGAACTTAACCCCCGATTTTTCAAGATTCTTCTGGAAGATTTTACCGACTTCCTCGCCCATGACACGTTCCAATGGCGTCTTCGACGTGTCGATGATGGTCACATCATTCCCCTTAGACAAGGCATTACCGACTTCCAGACCGATGAAGGAACTTCCCACGATGACGACCTTCTTGTTCTGCCCTCCCAATGCTGCCATGATGGCTCGCACGTCGGTGACGAAGCGAAGGAGGAAGATGTTGCCTAATTCTTGGAAGCCGGGCAGTGGAATCTGACGTGGAATACCGCCCGTCGCTAGGACGAGCTTCGTGTAGGGATATGACTTTTCGGACTTTGTGATGACGGTCTTCGTGCCGAAATGGACGGACGTCACTTCGTCCGAGACCATGTCGATGGAGGCCGCGTCGTACCATTCTTTCGACCGCAACTCGATCTTCTTCGGTTCTTGGATGAGCCCCTTAGACAGCTTGGTCCGATCGAGCGGCAGGTTTGGTTCAAAGGAAATGACAGTGATGGAGCCATTGAACTTCAGTTCACGCAAGGTCTGTACAACACCAAACGTACCACTTCCACTGATAGCAGAATAATATGTCAGTGACCGATCCACGCTGGTCTCCAAAGGCGAATGACTTACCCTCCGATGACGACCACCTTCTCCGGTCCCGCGACGGCGCACTTGACATTTGGATCTCTCTGTCCGCCCTTGATTGCTGCCGGCTCGGCCCTGATGTACACGGCTCCATCTTTCTCATAGACGTCGAACCTGTTCAGCGCGCTCGGCGCAGGGGCGTCTTCGATATCTCCCGTACTGACATTGAAACACGCTAACGTAACGTCAGTGTTCCGCTCTCACGTCGCCAATGCAGATGCAAAACTGCAAAAGAAAGTCCCTACCTCCATGCCACGCGCACGTTATTCGCCCGTCGGGCGAGACGACTCCCAACTTCAGCGGGGCACTATAATGCGTACACCTAGAATTGAGGGCATGCACCTCGTCGTTCACTCTAACGACAAGCACCTTGCCGCCCTCTATGCCCACCACCTCAGACTCGACCTTGTCGCAGTTCCGGACATCGGCCAGCGACGAGATGTCCTTGAGCCTGAACTCCGGTGCCATCTTCACAGGGAATATCGTTGACAGTGCGGCCGTGGACGTAGAAAAGTAGGAACGGTTCGAGATCCGCCAGGGAATGGGTGACGGATTGAAAGACTTAAGTGCGTAGAACCTGGAGACGCAGTGGATCCCAATTTATTCGGATAATGATTTGATGGCGGCTGGTACAGTGCGGTTTACAAGCGCAGGAATAAGGCCGTGTCGCGTACTGCAACATCTCCGCTGCCATCTCTACGTCATGATGAAGCTAAAACTATGATATCGCGCTTCAGCAGCATTTTGTCGCTGCGCCGGCGTCTGATCGACCGATCGACGCTATCGTCACGTGACACGAACGTGAAGGCGGGATGCCGCGGAATATTCACTGTGGAATGTCGCAAAAAAATGACAAAAGGGTATTCTGCTCTGTGAGATATGTGATTTTTAGACTGATCCGAAAAACTATTTTCCATTCCTCTATGGTCGAATGTCCTAAACCGATCTCCCACAACACTGCTAATGACAACTTAAAGGCGCTGACCAAAGCAGACTACCAAGACGTTCATGCTCTAAAGAAAAGTAAAGAGGAGGGAAAGATCAAAATCCTTTACGAAGCAGGTTATAAACGGTATCGGGAGAGCGGCAGAGGAATTGGAGCAGCCGGCGGACCTGGTCATTGAGAAACACGGTGCGCTTGATTCTCTCTATTTCTATTTATTCATACTGTTAGTTTCACTATGTTCTCTTCATGCGTCGGAGTCTAGACACTAAAATATTACCGGTTTCCCGATAAAAATTTGAACAATCTCCTCTACAAAGCATCATATAAACCCTATGAGGTCCGCAGGCTTATCAAGGAAATTGGAGGCGTCGGCGAACTTGGTGCCGACATATCTTTCAAGGAGGCACAGAGCGTGTGGTCGTGTCTTGCCCCGTTCATTGCTTCCGTGAGACTGGTTGTCAGGAACATGCATGGTCCTGAGTGTATCGTACCGGCCACGGCTATTGACGGGCTCGTGTCTGCGTCGGCGACCGCCGAACCGTCGGAGCCACATCTACATCAGGTAATATATGATCATTGCCATAGGTCCTGCATGCTCCGTCTACATGACCACAATAACTGTTTTGGATTCAAAGCCTGTTGGATCTCAGCATCCATCATATCTCTAGCAAATTAAGTTAGAAAATCGAAATAAGCATATGAACACCTTCTCATCCGCTTCGAGCATTGGAAGGCAATGGCTGGGCGATACCCAGATTCTGAACGCTTCAAAATCAACATTAATCTTGCATGGAAGAAGCTGAATGAGTATTACGAGAAGTTAGATGAGACGCCTGTTTATTATGCTGCTGTTGCCCTTCATCCTGCGTATCGATGGGCATACTTCGAGAATTGGTGGGCCAACGAAACTTCATGGATTGATACAGCAAAGAATCTCGTTCAGGGACTATCGGACTCAGAATACAGGCATATTAATGTCTCCTCTATGCGCAGCGTGCTGTTAGATGTCAAACAGCGGAAGGTCTTCCATACGAAATTCAACAAAAATCGAGAAGAGAGTCGCCAGGCATCCCTGCTTTCTCATTCTTAACAGGCGTACACTACAACAAATGAATACGAAGAGTGGCAGCGTTTACACCTGGACTCGGACCAGGACGTTGTTGATCCGTTAGCATATTGGCACCAGAAACGAAGTCTTTGTCCCCGGCTAGCTCAAATGGCGCTCGACGTTCTCTCCGTTACCCTATGAGCGCAGATGTGGAGAGGTTGTTCTCATCTTGCGGTGGAATGTTAGACTCTTCGCGTAATCGTATGGAGGTCAATACAATAGGTATTGTGCACCCTCTGCGCTCCTGGCAAAGGCTGGTCTTATTTAAAGTAACGAGCATCTTCTACAGCTGCCCGAGTCGCATAAGAAGTCGCTCAGGGAGTGAAGCAATTGTTAGATGGTCAGGAGGGATAAGGGGAGTTACAGGTTTTAGGGGTTAATGAGAAAAAAGCGCTCGACGGCGCTGGACTAGTTATCGAGGTGTAGATAAGTTCAACGTATCCATTCCACTGTCCATCTACTCCACTGATACCCTTCGTGGATCCATTCCATCGCGAAGTTGCCCCTTAGCGTCCGCTTCCGTTCCACGGAACCCCTCCGTGGAGTGGATGGAATGGATCGCCACACTGACAATTATCTACTGCACCCCGTCCTAGCCCCGGCCCCTTATCAAGCCTACTAGCAACACTATAACTAAATGTACTCCTGAGGCAATATATTATGTAACCTGACCACGATTGACAAATGTACCAATTGGCCTGAGTGATAGGGTTGATAGCCCTCGGGACGATCAACAGTGATGCTTCGCTGACTTCGTGTTCATTAATCAAGGTTCACAAAAAAACCTTGGTGTAGGATTGCCATGCTAAGTTCACAAGCAGCAGGCCTACTCTTTTGTACTGGTCTTCTCTTGTGTCAGACGTGGTAGTATCCAGCTCCTCCCGCAGTTGCATTGCATACTCCGTTTGCTCGGCAGGTAGAACAACTCCTGTAGCAATTCTGGGCAGTGCTTCCTTCTGTTGAATAGAAAGTTTCTGCTATATAATAATAAGGAAGTATAGATAGGACTTAACGGAAAAGAGAAGGATACGATGCATAAATAACAGGAGATAACGGATACAGATGTAATATAAATAGACAGTGAAATGCCCCCATCGATAATGGGCAATAAGCTGGTGCCTCGATCAAGTTCTTCAGTTATCAAACCCTATGGATTCAGCCAAAGTATTCGTCGACATTAGGTCCATACTTCACTGTACTTGTAAATCCGTTTGCTCTTCCTGCACTGAGTGAAAGAATTGCCTTATCATTTGGCCAGTATTTCTAGTTTTATTGCCGAGATCATGAGAATATCAAGAAATGTAATTTTTTTCCACCATATGCCATGATCTTCCCTTGAAAACCCGCGATATTAACTGTTAGCTTCAATGTAAGCTGTGCAAGGTATGAGTGAAGCTTCTTGCGCTTCCAGTTAAAGAAGTCAGGATCTGCAACCTTGGCGACAGCGGACGTTGCTGTTGGAGTCACTGTAGTCAAAGAAGACGACGACGACATTGGCCTACTTCCGGCTTGCTCGAACACAAGGGGGGAGTCTGCTAAACGGAGATTGTCCATTTGCGAAGAAAGAATCTCCGCGGACGCTATGCCCTTCAGGTAACGGTTAACACGACTTGGGTTAGGAAAGAATCGGATAATGTTACGGCGACCACGACACGAAACCCAACTTGCTGACGCGGAACTGGATGAGGCGGAAACAAGATCCGTTTTCTTTAGGCATCCATCTTATATCCACGGTCTCCATACAAACAAGGTTTACCTATGTAAACTTTAGCTGTTGACGAATTATCATCATTTTCTCTAGATGAGAGGACAGTTTGTCATTGTCACGTATCTGTAATGAATACAGCTCCAGATTCAGCTTGGCTTTCTAATCCAGTTAATATGCCTATCTCTCAAACACCGGTATATATCATGGGCCCTAGAGAATGGATTTAATGTTAATTGTCTCCATGGGAATTGCGTGTGACTATATACATGAATAAGGAACATGTAACTCCCATGGAGACAGTTGAGTCTGAGTGAGAAGACTTCAACTGATTCTCCAGCATCCTTTTCATCTTTCAATTCTCTGTACTCTTTTAGACCTCAGCTACTGTCGTTTCATCCTAAATAGTGGATAGCATAGCGCGTATTACTGCGCACTAAGTCCATTTGGGAATCCTAGATTATATACCCAATCTGTACTCCAATCACCCAGCCCATCAAAGAAAGACCCCTGATCAACATCCATACCATCGAACAAATCACTCGCCCACTGCCAATTGTCCTGATCATTACCAAGCGGTGGCTCAAAGCAGGCTCCAGTTTCATTCCCAGCCGCCACACCACTCTCGTCTTCACCACCATCAGACTCATCAGCCGGCTGGGACTTCCTCAGCAAGACCCTCTCGCCTCCTACCCTTGCCACGATCTCCAACCATTTCTCCAGCTTGACCTTTTTCATCTTGAGTTTCTTTGCTGCTAGGTCGCAGATATCGTTCTTCCACGACCAGCCCTGCGCCGCGCTCATCTCCTTCTTCGCGACCTTGAATCGCAGCACCATCGCCTCCAGGATGCCCAACATGTCAATCTGCAGCTCCGGCTGCGCGAACACCTGCGCTCTGGGCGCGGTCAGTGTGGCGGGGTTCTGGGTCCCGAGATTGGACTGCTCCGATCGTTCTGGGGGGTCTAAGAAGTTCATAGCGAGTTCAGGAGGTGTTGCGACTTGGTGTTGGGTAGTGCTGGTATAAGCAGGCTGCATTTTGCAGGAGGATAGCTTGGCCCATCGAGAGAGCATCGTGCTGCTATAGATCAGTTGTCCCCAGGCGGGTTGGGGCATGTAAAAGTAGGAGCAGACGGGTATAGCGAGCCAGCTCTCGAACCAGGTTTTGAGCGCGGAATTGGAACGGTAGAACACGTCTAATGTCGATGGGTCTGAGAGTGAGAGAGATGTGAAGGGTTGAGATACGGTGTCCGGTAAACTCGCGTCGTTAATTAATAGCTCGTAGAGCCGTAGTTGTGCAGTGTTGAAGTGGCTGGTTACGAGATCTAAAAGATACGGTTAGTTATACGTCCGTCAAGCTCGGTATGAAAACAAATTGCTTACAATTAGTTCTGAGCTTCGAAGGTACTGAGCTTCGGAGTCTATCTAGCTCTATCTGGAAGGCGGTGTGATACGCAGCAGCTGGAACCTTTGGAATGCCTGGCAGTGCATCGACTCCTTGGTCCCTCTTGTTGATTTGGAAGATTCTCTGCGTCAAATGCTGAATTCGGACCAGCTGTACGAGGAGTTCATCCGTCTCATATTCTGCAGCTTCCTCCAGTTCCATCAGACACTGGTCATAATACTTTGTGTACATTGCAGGCTCTGATTTGTTAAAAGTTAGAGCGGCGGTACTGCTGAACTATTAGTCTCATCCTCTGTGAAGCTATGCTACACTTACTTCGAGCTCATATACCATACACCAACAATGGCCCTCCTCTCATCGTTCGTTCTCGCCTGGGGTTCCTCGGGATTCATCGCGAATACTCGAGTCCGTTCTTCTAACCTCGGGTTTCTGTTCAGGCCCATATCTCCAATCATGCTGATTGCCAGCTGCGTCAGATTGTTCAATTGCGTATGCACTAGACAATGATAATGGTAATATCCGAGGAGGACGAGAATACCTTGGAGGAGATCCAAAGAGCGCTCAGATTCCATGAGTACAGCTTCTGAAATGTACTGCATAATGCATGGGCGTTGTCCCCACATTGACCGCAGGCTGCGAAGTGAAGCCACCAGCCTAATCACTTTCATAAGGAATGGCCGAGTTTCTTGCAGTTGCGCCGGTGTCATGCCAGGTGAGATGATGACGAAGGGGAACCAGGAGCAGAGCTGGTTCATGTAGATCGACAACAAGTTCTCATCCGAATCTGCGGGATGGAGATCCTCCGTACTGACTGGGGCCCGACAGATGCATGTTGGCGGTACAGACGAGTTGTGCGTAGACGGCACATAATTTAGTGTAAAGTCCGGCTCGCTGGATTGAGATTGATCGGGGGTTTTCCCGTCGACCACGTGTCGATGTTGGCTTCCTGTGGTTTCTGTGCTACGGCCAGACAAGGCAGATGGAATCTCTGCTGATGCTTTCAGCAGGTCGACAACACTGTTGAGTTTCTCTTCTAACTGTGCAGTTTTGCTATTTAGATCAGACTTGTTAGAGTAAGCCAGTGTTAAATTGTAGTACAGTACATCTAAAATGAACACGAGAACTCACGAAGGCTTAGACTGTCTCTTTTTTCTTGGCTTATGAACCTGTTCAGTACAATCCTTATTTAAACTCTGACACCTAGAAAATCCGTGTAAGCAATCTCCCGAAAACCCTTCAGTAGCTAGCATACCACCCAGAGATGGTCTCGTACTTACCTATTACATTTGGCCCCGGGGCCTTCGATGGAGCGGAGACACTTGGCCTTTGCCGTCGCGCAAGACGCGCACGCCGCACCCCACTTTGCGATGGTGGCTACCGATCTAGGCTTTGCCATGGTGCGTCGAGTATGTAACAAAAGCCGTCAGGATAATCACAATTTTGCGCCGCACGTTGAGTGAGGATGCCGAGAGACGTTGGAACAGAGCAACGATCGGACTTTATAGAAAAACGCCGTCTCCTAAGACAGACAATAGCGTCGTAATCCACGTCCGAACGGGCCACCCAACCAAACGGGTTTTCCTCATCGCGACTCCGATTTCAGTATTAAAGCTAGGGCTGCTCCGAATACGAATATTCAAGGTAATCGGCATTATTCGTATTCGTTATTCGCAAGTCCCAACCGCTGCGAATAATATTCGCTATGTTATTCGCAAATCGCCTAAAGGGATATATTGCGCAAGTTGATTTAACATGCAAATTCGCATCAATTGACTAAAATTAGCGAGGAAACACTTGTCAAGTGGAATCTTGATCTAGATAAATATAGATTACCTCCCGTGCCTATATTTATTCAAAATATGGTTAATTTTCTTCTTTCTAACCACTGAAACCAGGATCGTCCTGTACAAATTGGCAAGAACTGGATTTACCACCTAGTAAACCACGACAACAAGCTTCAAACACAATTTTAACGTCGCTATAATTATGATCATACTAAATGCAAAGACTTAAACTTAAACTATAAACGGTTTAAAAACTTACTAACGCAAACTGTTGAGATTCATTGAGATAACATCTACAACTTTAATAAAACTAGATTTGTAATGGGCTACATTGCTTCTACAAGAGTTATTACTAGCCGCAAGGCATATAGTAAACCAAAGCTTATAGTTCAGATTACTTAAGTCAATTTGTGCAACTGGATTTACTCTCCCCGCCGTCCCATTTTATCTTTAAAGCTGAAGGCTGTAAGAGATGTGGTTTCAACTTCTTCAACTGGAAAAAGCTAGTGACTTGATAAAAATGTAAATAGGTGCATAATAGATCAAATTAGAATCAAATAGCTCAAAACCCATTTTATCCCAGCAATATAGAGATATAGAAAAGGTATAGCAGTCACCTTATCCCTCAATTTAATAATCTCTATAAGAAGAATAACAATATTCTATTCTATATACCTACCCACTCATCATATCTTTTGCAATCCCTTGATATCAACATCCTTACACCACTAAAGCCGCGATATACTTGTCTAGTTAAACAGCGTTCGCGGCATGGCTTCAACTATATTGGGCTCTTGACTTCCCCTATGGAAAGAGATTCCGCACACGGTAATACATATTGAGGCACCTGGTCATTTTTCTTATACCGGGTACGTCATGTTCACATACCCGGAATTTTGATTGAGGTACCCGGTGTGTCAGAGCGATATCCTGGGTCAGGGTAAAATCCGGGTTTATCATTCTGCTGCAGATGGTCTGATTAAGAAAACTGAGTGTACCAATTTGCTGCATCGGGAATTTGCCTCGAAACCGGGTACATCATTCACTATACTAGACCATATCATTATGAAAGATCTTAGCTCAAGTCATGATCTCTCCAACATTTAGATTATTTAAGGGCGTAAACTATGTAGTAAGATCCTGGCCCGTTAAAAATCATTATCTAAAATTACTAGTCTATTAAATAACTAATGCTCAATAATAGTTATGGCGCAAAGGGAAAAAAGTGTCAGCCCAAGCGTTGGAGTCAGTGAATCGTTGGCATAGGTCGACAGCAGTTTCACAACTCTATGTATTGCTTGAATCCTCGTGACCGGCAAGATCAAATTCATCCTCATGAGCATCAAAGGTATCCCAGTTACGATCCAAAATGTAGTCCTCTGCTGTAAAACTGTTGTGAACTATACCAACCGTGCACTGGATAGCCTCCACATGAATGCATGTAGGTCCTGATAATATTGAAGGTCGATAGGACATTTCTCGTTCCTCAAGGGCTCTATTTTTGCAGAAATGGCTTTCAAATAGATTAGTTCGGCAAAATTTTCGATGTAGTCCTTAGGCATAAGTCAGTCTTTGTCAACACAAGAGCCTACAAGATCGTATACAACGTTTACCTCTTTAATGCAAGATTGGAGACACGCGGTGTCGCTGAAGGTGCTGTCTTTCGGTACTGCAGCGATCAAGGTCACAAACGTCAACTCGGAGGAGACATTCCCCCTCATAGGTCTAGGCCTGCTGGACCCCTTATTGTCTGGAATTCAGAAAATTGGTAAAAGGTAAAATAAAAATTTCCCAAACAGCTAATACGTACGAGGCGGCGAGTAATGGATAGGTAATCTCATTATTTTAAATGGAGGATTTTAATGTATGAACGACAACAATCGCGAGAATTCAAGGGGCTGTTTGTCACTTTGATTACGCGTACATGACGCGTTGTTGATGCACGGAGAGCCGCCACGCAAGTGCAAAACCCTACACAACTGGGCGCGATTAAGCGCGCGCCAAACCACAGAAGACCCTAGAAACAGAGCTCCCTCTCTCCGATTCTGCTTTTCTTGTCGCGTTAGCTTTTGCCCTCGCTATTGATATTTCCTTCCATTCGCCGTAAGAATTCTGCGTTGCAAATTGTCGTCTAGCGCAGCTGGTAGCGGAAAATGCTAGCTGTGGTGCAGTATGAAATTAGTTCTGTTCATCGATCGGCGCCGGATATTCTGCAGCTCAGTTTCGGAATCGAAGACAGGTTTGGTTCGTCTCATTTCTTTTCGGCATTTACTGACATCGTATTGTAGATTAATTGTTTCATCTGCAGCTTTTGGTCAATCGTCCAGTGATGCTCTTTGTCACTGATCAAATGACACTGCTGCTGAATTGTATGCGAAGCAAGATGCTCAAGAGCAGCACATTAAATCAATGCCCCTTCTGAACAGCAGGAGAAGATTTGTCGCATGTTTGTGGTAGGCATGTGCGCAGATTTGTGGATAAGTAACCCGCTAATTGTTTTTAGATGTTCTACTGAATAGATAGCTGTTATGTCGGTGCGACTTCACAAAGTCACCCGTTTGGTTCGTCTCTTGACGGCAGTGTAATTGTCGCTTTGTGTCGTCAAACTCGCTAACGCAATATAAATAGTAGCGTACGTTCGGCGACCAATGCTCCGGAGATGTCGCTTGCTTACATCGTAACCGATGTAAGGCATTCTATGTTGGCCGCGAAATAAGGCACAAGTTCCCAGTATAAAGTATCTGATTACTGCTCATGTTGCTCTTTTCTGGGAGGTCCCAGTTCTGAGAACGTTGTCTGCGCTCTTCTTATTGCTTCGCTGGACCAATACCCTGTGTGCTTGTTGATGTCACGTCTATTTGCCTGTGCTCTCTCCTGATCTGTAGCTGCTATATCCCCGGCCTGAATATATGCTGTCGACTGTGAGACTTTGGTTTATCGCTGTTCCTGCGTAAACATAGTTTATAACTGCTAGTTTTCTGCATGTTGCAACAGAATATTAACTCTACTGATCCCGTGTCTGGTTCGGCTGGCCTGATCGCATAATAGCGAAGTAGTTGTGTGGATATATGTGAGAATATATGTTTTAGGATCGGATCTCTACCGGGTACTTACTCTTTATTGGAGACTTTGTATATTAAAGAGTTGGGATATTGCAATATACACGTATATCTATGTACTGAATGTAGCAGGCCCTAGGACCCGGTGGATCAGTCGCGTGAACCCGGTGCATCGACTTACTGAACCTGGTGCATGTGGACCCGGTACGTCATTCTGATTTTTTTTCTTCGGGATGTCATTTCATGTGATGTACCGGGTACGTCTGCATTCTGATGCACCAGATCCGTCATTCAGCTGTGCTCAGTGCATCAGATAAACATACCCGGTCAACTCTGCAAGGTGTACCAGGTGCATCAGCATGGCTGAACCGATGCTAAATCTCTTTCCATAGGGTTCTTGGAGGCTTATCCACAGGTGTGCGTGGAAGTCTTCAAATCCAAAACTATAGAAAATGGGCTTGTGGCACTGGGCAGATTATTTAAAAGCTCAATATTGAATTTAAAACGCCTACTCTACTAGAAAGTTGATATAGCAATTCATAGCCATCCTAGGCTTTACAAAGACCTCAAAAACCTTGTCAACTATAGCAGCAAGGGTTCAGGATTAAAAGTTTGATTTTGGAGCGCCGGACAAGTCCTTCAACTCCATTCAATAAGATATTTGATCACATTACAAAGGTGTGTGAATCCACTATGATCCAAGCGGAAATAATGAAGCAATAATACCGGGGTTTATTTGCCGCACGAGAAGGAGAAGCAAAAATGTCAAAGATCCAAAACATTAGTATAATTTATCACAAAGGTAAAGACCTGGAACTCGTCAAGTCAATAAATCAATATATTGACACTCAAATCAATAACACTGTGGAGTCTTGGAACCAGACATTTCAACCACCGCAGCGCGCCCCATTTTGGTGCAGTGAGTGTAATACTAGTGGCTATAGGCGGCCTCAATGTCCTAATCGCAATCCAAATTAATTTTTTGTATATAATTGCTGTTTTGTTAGTCAATTGAGCTTCATATTTTCTATATGGAAGACGCGTTGGGCGGAGGTGGCCCATTCGGGAGTGGATTACGTTAGGGGTGCCAGGTGTTTCAATAACTATCAGCAATGTAATACTAGGGACGCACCCTAGATCGTAATTCTGTACCTACTTTGTCAACTACTAAGGACAGAAACAAAAGGTATGATCTGACCCTCTATGAGCCCGCCGCCTAGCAAGGTAAAACTCGTGTTGCTAATACTTATAGATGATACTTTTACAAGGTTGGGGGAGGGTAAATTTTCCTGCGTGGGTGTCAAGTGGCATTTTCGATAAAGTCCGAACTCTCCGGTTGGAAGGTATCTCTCATACAGGAGGATATTACTCTACGTCACTTGCCCCCATATCCATCGCGTGGCAGTATGGAGAAGCCAGAACTCGAGCTTCATAAAGATCATCCAACCTTCCAGCCTGGGTTGTTTTTAGGGTGTTACCTACGAAGTACACACGCCAATCATGACGACTTCGGATGTCATTGGCGGTCTGCCAAACGAGAACGCCAACCCTATAGGTATCGTGAATGACGCCTCAACTGGGGAGGATAGAGATGGAGATAGGTTATCGCGGACCTCTGACAGAGGCATCGTCCCTAGAGTAAAGGGGCCGACAGACGTTCCTGATCAGGCTCTTCTACATGGCACTCCATTCTTTGTCATGATTGCTTCTGTTATAATGGCGGTCTTCTTGGTGTCTCTAAGTACAACAATCTTGGGAACAGTATGCATTCCTATACCTCAAAGTTATCCCAAGTGTTAACAGGCCTCTAGGCTACCCCCACCATCACCTCCGAGTTCCACACAGTTGAAGGTGTTGGCTGGTACGTCGCAGCATACCTCATTTCGAAGTAAGACTTACTCAATCGTAAGTTTAGTTCGAGCCCAGAATAGCTGACATTTGAGTATACAGCTGCGGAATGGCGCCCCTCACAGGGACTTTGTACCGAATGTTCCACCTGAAGTTTGTATTCATAGCCTTCATTGGCGTCTTTGAGCTTGGTTCTCTGGTAGCGGCGACGGCTCAATCCTCAAATGTGCTTATCATAGGAAGAGCCATTTCTGGGATTGGAGGCGGGGGGATCATCACAGGATCGACAACAATCATTGCTGCAAGTGTGCCTCTTAACAGGCGGGCTTTCTTGATTGGTGTTGGGATGGGCTGTCTTGCAATGGGCCAAACCATTGGCCCGCTGGTTGGTGGTTTACTCTCGACTTACGTGTCTTGGAGGTGGTGTTTCTATATGTGAGTACCCCAGAGGAGCTGAGTAGGAGCGACCGGACGCTAAAGTTGACAGAAACTTGCCTCTAGGTGGTGCTGTTGCCATTCCGTTTGGGCTCCTTGTCAAGTTGCCAGTTACAAGACTGACGACATTGAACCTCACCGTTGTCCAGAAGATATTGACAATAGACCTCATTGGATTTCTCGGTTTCGCATCTGCTTGCGTCATGTGCCTCCTTGGTCTCGAATGGGGCGGTGAAACGTATCCGTGGAACTCGGCTACAGTGATTGGGCTTTTATGTGGTGGTCTCATGGCTTTCATTTGCCTCGGCGGATGGTTTGTCTATAAAAGGGACTCGGCATTGATCCCACCACGACTGGTTAAAAATCGGATCAACTTTGCTATTGTGCTAACGGCGCTCACGCAAGCTGGAGGGACTTACACGGCTCAATACTGGCTGCCAATTTGGTTCCAGGGAGTGAAAGGTGCATCTCCTATCTCCAGTGGAATTATGATATTGCCGACGATTTTATCCCAGCTTATTGCGTCGGTCTTGTGTGGAACTTTGGTTCAGAAGACTGGGTACTATCTCCCAGAAGTTGTAGGTGGAAATGCTCTGGTGGCAGTAGGTGCGGCTTTGATGTCCACGATGAAGCCAGACACAACTGAGGGGCAGTGGATCGGGTACCAGATACTGATCGGAGCTGGCCGAGGGTTCGTGTTGCAACTGGTATGTCTCGATTCGGAGTTCGCTCGGTCAGGGGTGCAGACTGATGATTTCTACAGCTGGTTACTGCAATCCAGACAAACCTTCCAGCCGAAGACTCGTCTCTAGGATCGAGTTTTGTGATGTTTGCACAGTACCTTGGAGGGGCCATTTTTGCTTCAGTAGCCAATACGATTTTCACTTCTTCGATCGGACCTGCCCTCCTCAAGTACGCGCCCAGCATCGATCCAAATCTGTTGATCAACTCTGGCGTTACCAATCTGCGTGAGGTTATTCCTGCGGGAGAACTTCCGGGTGCACTACTGGCGTACAATGAATCCATCAACCACGTCTTCGTAAGTTGATGCTGGCTTCGGATATAGGAGCGCTGCTGACAACTTTGGATTAGGACGTACAATTGGCAGCATCTGGTGCCGCACTGCTAACTGGTTGCTTCGTGGGATGGAGAAAAGTTAACACTAAGAAGAAGAACACAAAGAAAGATGTCGAGGCTAACGATGCAAAGTCGGACGGGGCTCAGACAGCCGCCCTAAAGACAGACAAAGAAAAGGCTGGACAATAGAAACAAATTAACATTAGGTTCTCGAGCGATGAGACTCATTGCGAACTAAGGAGTTAGGATCGCAGGAACTAGGTCATAAACGGAAAGAAGATGATATCTAAGGGAAGCCTTTTATTATATGTTCCCTAGCCTAGAAACTCATATAAGCCTTTAACATTAACTCCCTCCTATTCGCGAGTGACTACAAATCACAACCCTTTCTAACTTATACATTAGGAGATTCATGGGGCAACTACCAACCATTCCTGTTTGGGACTAGCGTAAGTAGATGTTGATAAGACCCTTCCTGTACTCCATCAAGGAAATCCTAGTCCGGGTTTTATATATATACACTAGGCTCGCACTACATAAGTGACAAGTATGGTGCGCATGTTGTTGTCGACAGTGACAATGTTCACCAACAGCAATCGGAATTTGTTCGTCCTGTATGTGGTATCAATGATAACCACCTGTCCGTACAGATAGGCTGCACCGAATATTCGCACCCTTTTGCGTTGCGAATAACGAATAACGAATATTATTCGCAGGATGTCAGCACACCGAATAAAAATGCGAATATTATTCGCCGAATATTCGTTATTCAATAGTTACATGGGCATTTGGGTAGTCAAAACCCTAACCACTGATACACCCAATCTTGATGATATTTCAGAGGACAGAAGTTTCGTGCACAAGGGTAATAACCCTACCTTCCTAATAAGGA
>JAJLTN010000351.1:0-46367 GCA_030568215.1 Lipomyces kockii
GATACTCTTACAAACAGTTCGATATATATTTCGAGTCGATAGATGATGATGCGGTGTTGTGGATAGAAATTGTTGAAAATTAGTGGTACTTTTTTCGGTTCTTGGGTGGATGCACCATACCTGTATCCTCTTGGACCCTAAACCACTACTTTAGGACGCGTCGCGTCGCGTTTATGATGGCCATCGAAATAAGCGACAAGGCCACGGGATCTCTAGAAGGACGTAAACAGATGGGCAGAACGCGAGCCTTGAGTGGATAAGAAGAGGCTGTTAGAGCTGGACTGTACATAATGACACTACTAAACCTTTTAAATGTAAGGGGACAAAAACTATAAAATATCGAACAATGTCATACATTCCTTTGTTATTCTCTCCAATGGGAAACTTCCAGGATTACGCAACTGCTGGCTGACGCCAATAGCCTCCTATATATAATCTAGCTCTTTTTGGCCTGGTTTTCTACTGAGGCCAGTTGATGAACAGAAGGACTAGAGTCGACGGGAGCCGACTCTAGAAGGCAGGCCAAGCGCACGAAGAACGTTTCTGACAGTGAAGACGGCGTGCATGTAGAAGTGTGCATTGGCAAAGGGTGAGCCGCTTAGGGATCTCAATCATCCTTGGGGCGACTGACGATAATGTAGTCGGAGTCAAGTTGCAAAAGAAATACTGAGCTAAATCGAGCTTTACATATAACTGGATATAGTCTGTCAAAAACAACGTTCTTAATTCCGAGACTATGCCAATATGCCGACTAAAATGCTTATATAGAGACATAGCCGAGGCTCTAGACTATTAATATGGTGTCATTGATTAGAGACGTCCACGAATAACTAAAGATTTCTTGCTTACTAATGCGAATACGAATAAGATAGCTTGTATTAGTAAATTTTCACAAGTACATTATGAAATCGCACCTCCCTGGCCTGCTCTCTCTTAGAAACTGCACTCAAAGGCATCAACTTTCTCATCGTCTCGGCACCCAACGAATGCCTCCACTAACCTAGAAGGTCTCTCCCTGTGTTGAACAGTCTTTCGACAGACGACAGCCACCTCAGACGCAGGAATAGCGAAATAATCTCTTGGCGGCTGCCATCCGGGGGAACTCATCCTGATTCAGTCGCCACCATTCGAACAGCCAGCCTCTTTTCATCGTCACCCCGTCATTGGCCATGACTACCTCGCTGTCAAACGAAGAGGACGCGTCGTTCAGTCCTTCATTGACGCGTAGTAACGCGTAAAGATTGGCTGAATTAAAGTTTGACTACGGCCCTAGCATCTTGGCAGAATTACGAATAATTTTCGTTATTCGTCTTCGACGCTCCCAATATTATTTGTAACGAATAAACGGAAATCCAGCGAATACGAATAAGGAAGAATTTTATTCGTTTTTACACCCCTATCATTGATCTTGGACAATGGTCGATTGCGTGGCTTTTGAAGCTAATCGGCTTTAATGAGACTTGGTTCTAGCAACGCAGAATGGCACTTGTAACAAATCTGGTGTGGCTTAGCCCATTTTCAAGGGTCCCAATGTGTTTTCCTTCACCGATGGCGCACTATTATGCCGCTAGCCTGATTACTATACTATATAGTTGAGAGGTAATTAATATGGACCATCCCATCCTAGATGTCTCAAATGACCGTACGCATTGGCCGGTCTACAGTTCGCACATTAGACTGTATCGCCGGCATCAAACTTAATCCACACGCCAAACGGACTTTAGTAGGACCTTATTCGACCCACTGTCGATAGCTATGAGAACCTTAAATGGCTTGAAAATAATGCCAAATTAATTCACTCGATGGTTGGTCCAATGTGGATATAAGAACCCGAAAAAAAGGTTTAGTTCGGCCATGTTGCATTGATAAGCTTCGGCTTTTATAGCCACTTCTGCTGCCGGCGAACCTCAGCCGAGGTTCAATGCACTATTTCGAGTTATTTGTTCTCCTGGGTGATCCTTATCCAAGCCATCTTGATATTTTCTTGTACATACGTGATGTTATCTGTATGCTGTTGTGATTAGAGGGACAATATATGCACTGTCTACCGATTGGGTACAAAAGTTACTCAAACGTCTCTGTATCTGTGCTTGTGCTGCGGTTGTCTGCACGTATGATTTCGGGGCCGCGTTCTATTAAGATCCGGCGCGGACTTTGGACTCGAGCACTACGAGTACTGCCGTGGCATGTCCGTGGTGGATATTCTGGATAGTTACTTGCGATGAGGGATTCTTCAGCCGTGGTCGTCTCTGTGTCTGTCTTTTCTCTGTTGTCTGTCTGCGAAATTTATATACCTGCCCGACTGCTGCTTCTTCTATGATCGTTTTCTATTCCTCACATACCTATTCAGCATGTCTTCCGGAGCCAGCTCAGACACCGAACTCAATGACCTTGAAAACGGCAGAATATACAGAGAGAAGGCCGAGCTGCCAAAATCCACTGATTTCGCCGAGCTAGATTGGGACGGTCCAGATGATCCTGAGAATCCCAAAAACTGGCCCTTGTGGCGACGATGGTACATCACATTTGTTGTCGCGTGGATGTGCCTAGTAGTGTATATATTTCCTAGTATTGTTCTATTCGTGATGTTGGCTGACGTCTTATAGCACATTTGGTTCATCAATCTTTGTGTCAGGGACAGATTATATAGCCTTTGAATTCGGCACTTCGAGGACAGTTGCTTTAATTGGTCTGTCATTATATCTTATCGGATTGGCATGTGGTCCCACTATCGCTGCCCCCATCTCTGAGACCGTGGGCCGACGTCCAGTGTACTTTATCTCCATTCCAGTCTCCATGCTATTCACAGCCGGCGTCGGCAATGCGCATAACATCGGCACAGTTCTTGTCTGCAGATTCTTCACCGGCTTTTTCGCATCCCCAGTCCTTGCTGTTGCCGGCGGAACTATCCAGGATTTGTGGAATCCGCACATGGTCGGGGCCGCCATGTGCGGTTTTTGCTTAGCTCCATTCGCAGGCCCGGTTTCTGGCCCTATAATAGGCGGCTTTTTGATTGAGAAAAAGCCTTGGAATTGGACCATGTGGGTCCTTCTGATGTTTTCCGGCGCTATTTTGCCCCTCATCGCGACTCTCAAAGAGACGTACAAACCAATCATCTTGAAGCGTCGTGCAAAGAAGCGTGGACTAGCACTTCCACCCAAGCTCCCTACTGGCGAGGCTCTGCAGTTGGTTTTCATGGTAACCCTTCAGCGCCCATTTGCCATGCTGGTCTTCGAGCCGATCGTGCTCGCACTATCTCTCTATATGTCGTTTGTATTTGCGGTTTTATTCGGATTCTTTGAAGCGTTTCCGTTCGTATTCACAACGGTGTACGACTTCAACTCAGGCGATACTGGTCTCACATTTCTTGGAATTGGCGTTGGTCTTTTAATTGGTGCGGGCATCTATTTATTTCTCGACCGCACCAAGTACGTCCCGGCTATGCGCCTTCCTGTGCCACCGCCGCCTGAATCCCGACTGCTACCTGCCAAAATCGGCGCAGTAGCACTGCCCATCGGCCTCTTCTGGCTCGCATGGACGTCTCGTAAGAGCGTGCACTGGATCGTACCTGTACTCTCTGGCGTTCCCTTCGGCATGGCATTGATTCTGTTGTTTTTCACAGTCGCGACGTACTTCACGCTCTGCTACCCCGCCATGGCGACAGCATCCGCGTTGGCAGCGAATAACATGCTCCGGTATCTCATGGCGGCTGGATTCCCGCTCTTTACTATCCAGATGTACGAGAAAATGGGCATCGGCTGGGCTACGAGTTTCTACGGATTCGTCGCATTGGCGATGTTGCCCGTCCCTTGGGCGCTAGGCCGGTATGGTGCACGGTTACGTGCTGGATCGCGGTACGGGTTGCAGGAGGAGATGACGGAACTGGAAATTGTTCAGTCTATTTGACCCCAGCCATCCAGTTGCATTTTGGATTTTGGACTTTTCGTAGGTATGGATCTAACGTTGGCTTGTATATATGACAGATCTGGATGGGTATGTAGTTGCTAGTTTTGCTTATTACGACGTAACCTATGAATGAATGCATGAAATATCATCTGAAGATTGCAAGAGAATGACACTCATGAGTCAATGCTGTGTTCCTAAGTGAACGTTGCTTACAATATAAGATTCTTCAGAACAAATTGTCCGGGTATTGTAAAATAGGGATTTTTTGGTGGATTAGTACACATCAAGGCCAAAGCCAATATTACTGTCACTACTATTGGACCTGAAAGAATTATCCTGATGGTCGAATGTTCCATTGCATGCCATAACGTGTTCTGAGACTGGTGGTGAATTAGTTGGTATCGTACTCGAAAGCTCTGATTAAGATCGAATTCGCCCCACTTGCTCACTACAGTCGAAATCCGAACATGTTTGGATACTTATGTCTAGTGATGAATTTGCAGGAGATAACATTAAAACGTACGAAAGGCTTAATCTCGCATTTGTGTATTTATATTTAAACCTGCAACGTACATACACACGAGCTAACTCACAATCAAAAACAAATGTACATGTCTCTTAGCTCGGACCTCGTCCTCGCAGTTCTTTTCCACGTAACGCATTGGATCACTTCTTCTTCTCCGGCTTCTTATTCCGTTGGCGTCGACTTCTGGACACGTCATTTAAGGCTGTCGTCTTCGTCTCTCCCAAAAACGTCTCGTGACCGGTCCCATCCACAATCTGTTGCGCGAGATTAACGAGACCGCTTGTGATGTAATTCCGAGAAACCATCAAACCGGTCAAAATTGGCTGCGAAATCATGACCTTGAGATCTTTCCGCAACCGCTGGACTTCTATGTGATCGTATTCTTTCTGTTTAGTACTTCGTTGTCGAAATTCTGCATCGTTGTCGTCAGACTCGGATCCAGCAAGAATCTCCTCCGCTTCAGACATTTCCAATCCAAGATCCTCCGCAGCCTGTCGCAACATCGCGGAATCCATGTCGCCACTTGTGCCTTTTTTCTTCGTACCCGCAGCGTTCACAGTCGTCGACTTGGATTCTAGCGCGTTAATCTCCCGCGCAAGCGAGACTCTATATTCAAGCTGCTTCACTACCTTTTTCTCAACATCAAACACCCGTAGTTCCTTAACGTTCTTACCCAATTTCTGTGCCATCTTTTTTAATTGCTGCGTCTCCGTTCTCGCGCACAAAACCATCGCGACACCATGCTCACTACCACGCGCTGTTCGTCCAGACCGATGGATGTACATATCCGCTGATCGCGGCAGGTGATAATGCAACACATGCTGAACACGCGAGATATCTAACCCGCGGGCGGCAACGTCTGTGCTGATGAGCACAGCACGGTCGTTGTCTTTGAAGCGTTCAACTGTGCGCAGTCGTTGCTTCTGGATCATATGTGAATGGAATGGGAGTGCGGGAATGGTGAGTTCTTGGAGGAATCGTGCGATACGTTTGACGGCATCGACACTATTAACGAAAACAATCGTTCGGCCGGGATATTTCAAGAGGAAATAATAAAGATAGACATCCTTACAACGAATTAGCCATATCTCTTACCAATCTCAATGAAAAATAAAACGTGCGTCGTACCTTTTCTAAAGCATCGCACATCATGATACCCTCAACTACTTCCCTCTTAACTGCCTCGTCGGGATTAACGTCCACGTACTGTGGAGTACCTTCCCTGAACTTAAGCTTATCTAGCAAATAAGCCATAGTGTCCTTCTTGCCCTCAATGTTGTTATTCATAAACGTGCGCTTTTTCTTTTTTCCATTTGCATTATTGGCATTCGTAGTAAGCTTCCGGGTGAGATCTTTTTCAAATGTGGCAGAAAAGACTAGAGTCTGGCGCTTATTTTGCTGTCTGGAGGAGGAGTTGCCAGAATTCTCATCGTCAGAGAATTCCGAGTCAGAATCCCTGTTTTGGCCGATCATGTCGAGAATCTCGTCGAGTTCCTTGAAATGCCCATCCTGCAGTAGCCTATCCGCTTCATCAAGCACAAGCATTTCCACACCAGCAAGCCAGCGGATAAGACCCTCCGTGTCCATCGTCATCAATTCGTGCAGACGACCGGGCGTTGCGACAATAACGTTGGGAAAGTAGCTTAGTAGTCTGCGTTGTTTCTGAATGGCCAGACCACCGGTTATTGGGACGACGCTAGCTGGATTGAATTTTGAGACTTTTGTGATGTGGTCGGTGATTTGATGGGCCAATTCACGAGTAGGTGCGAATATCAGTGCGGTCGGCGAAGGTGCAGAGGAAAACGACATGTCCTTTTTCGACGACGAGACGACCGCCGAGAACGCCGACGAAGCTAAATATTTCTCGAGAATAGCGAGACCGAATGCTAAAGTCTTTCCGGAGCCGGTGGCAGCTTTGCCGATAAGATCGTGCCCTGCCATAACAAGTGGGATCGCTTGTCGCTGGATGTCTGTCGGTGTGGTGAATCCAAGATCGCTGAGGCCGTGGAGGAGGGATTCTGAGAGCGGGTAGACTGCCGCCCACTCTGGTAACTCGATTTCCGTTTCTTCGGGATTCAATGCGCCAAAAATATTGCTAGCGTTACCGATATCAGCATCATCGGCCTTCTTGTGAACTCGCACCGTCTTCTTCTTTTCTTTCTTCTTCTTGTGCTTTGGCTTGTCCTTGGGCTCAGTCTCTAGCACGTTAACTGCATCCACATTTTCAAGTTTCCCGCTTTCCTTCTGCGTCTCCTTCCTTGTCATCAATTTCATACTATTTCTTACATCATTTTTCTTGGAAACCTTCGCCTTCGTAAACTTCACAATCCGCTCCTTCCCACCGTCAACATTCTCATACTCAACATCGACGCCATCAATCTCCTCAAAGCCCATCAATCCCTCCAAGTCTCCAACCCGCTCTGGCAATGTGACAGGCTTCCACGCCAGTTTACTAGCATCCAATATTTCGGACTCGTCATCGTCCCCGTTGTGGGAGAAAGTAGTTAACTTCGAGGTCTTGCGTATTCGCTTTTTAGGACGGGACGACTGCAGCAGGGACGAGAGTTGCCGTTTTCCTGGATTTAATTCAGCTTTCGAGGTCCCCGATTGTCTCTTGGCAGTAGATGGTGTACCAGGAAAAGTTGACATTTTGGCTACTTTGTTGTTGAAGACAATGTACCGAGTACTTGTTGCTAATGCTTGATCGTGAAGAAGAAATTTTAGAGGCATGAGAACTTCAGGGGAAGCTATTCTCCCAACGACCACGAATAAAGTGAGAATTTAACGTTCAGCACTAGCCTTATTTAGACAGGTTAGACAAATAGAGTATAGTATTGACTTAGATCGTAAGTAACCGAGGGTTGGACAGCTTCGAGAAATTATGTGATAAGATCACATCGTAAGACAGTGTGAGAACCCTGACTGTTCTTATCTGGCCAGGAACGAGGCATGCGACTGTTCCTTACGGATCCGATGGTTCAGGATTCAGGATTTCTAAAGTTACACATTTATCCCTGGTTTATCCCTGGTGGCTATAGTGTCTGCACTCGCGTTGGCATGGCTACGTCTCAAAACTTCGCGTCCACGCCAAATTTGGGCGATACCAGACCACAAGAGTGATTGATTTTGATGTATTGTAGGAAATTTGGCATATTTATCTATGACGTCTACGCAGATCATCAACACGAATGGGATACGCAGAACCGTACACTCGGCGCGATTAAAGAAGATGACGAGTGCATGTCAAATTTTCATTACCATTAGCAAGAAGAATAATGCCCTTCCATTGACTGACTTTGCCTACAATGGCATCCCGAGGTTGTCGACGGGTCTGCAAGGATTAGACGCTACAAGTGTGTGTGACGTCTCAGCTGAACTTACAAGATTCCGGTCGTTTACCGCGATCACCAGCGTTACAACTCGCGCTCTTTTCGCTCCCCGTTTTAGTTACTGGGAGTTTGTTCAAGTGTGTGCTTACGCACGACGCGTGGACCGGAAGGGACTGATTGAATTAAGCGAGGAATAACATATGGAAAGCGAAAAGTGTACCCAAATAAATAGTAAGTCCTCTAAAATACATATCTAATGACACAACCATAGGCACAAATTGCAAAGGCGGAATTATTCTAAATAATACAAATTAAAATTAACTGGACAATACTGTGACACTACCGCCGTAGCGTGACGCAAAATGACATATCAAAAAAATTAGAATACAGTTGCACTGATCCACTCGCGGAGCAATGTTAATTAATCCCGACACATCACAACTCCCGACACATCACAACCTCAAAGATAAATTATACAGACTAACTTTTGCGTTCCACGTAAAATGCTCCAAATATTAACGAGCCAGTGATGCCCGCTGCTGTTGCTGACGCGCCGCCCACAACTCCACTGTTCGTCTACCCTCTTCTGATGAATCCTGTCGAAGTTTCTCAAGCTCGGTTATTTGATGCTGGCGATTAATTGTTTCCTGGGTCGGTTGTGCCAAATTTAGCGCCTCCATCCCGCCTGCTAAATGATTCTTGCCCGAAGTACTTTCCGTAGGGGAATTTGCATTAAGGTGCTCTGCAGTACTTGATTCGTCTTTTACTGCAGAGGATGAGTAAGACGGGATGACGCTGACAGTTTCCCGTTTAGTGTCTGCCGCGATGCTCTCTATAGCTATCTTCTTCAAGTCTGACTTTGAGCGGTAGAACGACAAAGATGTAAATAACGATTTCCGTACACTTTTGCCTGCAGTCCTCAAACTGGCTGTGCTTGACATTGGCGTTGGGCCAGGCAGATGTGCAATGTTCTCCATGGGCGCCGTCGCCGTCGGCGCGGATATATTTCGCGACGACTGCTGAGGCTTGTTGGAGTAATCATTCATATCAAATTTTCCCGAATACTGACTCCGTAAACTGAGATTGCTCAAAGACTTTTTGACGACCTTTTCACGCTCAAGTAGCGCACTGCGCTTCTTCTGCAGAGTTGGACGAGTTGGCGCAGAAGTGGACACGATCGAGGCCGAATCGACCCGAAGCAAAGATTGTGACTGAGATGCGGACGCTTTGCGCTCACTTTTCGCTCGAGCATCTGTGGCAAACGAGAAAGGAACAGTCTCGGTTGGCTTTCTTGGCGACCTAAAGCTCGGCTTTCGAGTCACACTCGCAACCGCCACGAGCACCTTGTTCTCCGGCGCATTTTCCTGCTGCTGCCGCGTCCCAATATCTGCTCTGTGTCGCTGTCGCAACTGCTTCGTAATGTTTGACGGTTTGTGGCTATTCGGTGTCGACGGCTTAACTTTCTTGACGTCCTTGATGTTAACGCTGGCTATACCTTCAGATGGTATACTGTCATGATGACGAATTGCTGATTTGGTTGATTGTACCAATGAAGCGTTAGTAGCAGATGCTCCAGATTGAGAACACTGGGCCGTAGTGGTGGCTGAGGTGGGAAATTTATAATTTAATGCTGGATGCACAGACTATCACATGTTAGCTGGGCCTCACTCAAGGCACACACATAAGTTCACCTTTAACTTCTCGAACTCGATTGGTTGCGATTCAGCTGAATCTAACCCCTTTGCAAGAATGTTGGCTAAAACTGGCGAATAGGTGATTTTTGTGTCGCCAGCCTTTGGCGGCCTTGCCTGTGTGTTGATAGGCGCTCCTTTCCGCCGCTGCTTTGCATCCTTCGCCGACCAAAGGATGGACTTTTCGAATGAGTCGTCACTGCCACAGTCCTTATCGTAACTTCTCCGTTCAATATCTTGTGGTGCATTGCACATCATAATGTCTATGATCGGTGCCACCAAAATTTGCTGATTGAGAGGACCCTCGGAATCCCCGCATGCTGAATTACGTTCGGGGACAATAATTCGTGGCTGAGAGATATTGCCAATCGATGGATTCTCTATTAGCGAAGTCCTTTTAACAGCCACTGCTCTCCGGGACCGTCCTGTAGAATTACTGCTTTAGATTTCGAAAATACTGACGCGAGGGAAACGAACGAAATATACCTTTTGATTTTGGAGTTACCTGCTCAATTGGCGTTGAGACTGCGGCGTGGACGCTGATGACATTGGCCGATGCCGACCTTGTCACGGGCATGATGATCAACAAACCCAGGACACGAAGTCGAAACCAGCAATATGAGCCGGGAGGGATGCTTTATGTAACGGAGAGAAGGAATGTAGGATGGGGCTTTGGTGTTGTCTGGAGAGGCGACGTGCAGATGCGATGGTGACGTTAGATAGCATAGGATGCTCGGTCCCTTGTGCCCAGCAGGCTCTAGTTGCGGCTTAGCGCAGGGTACGCGTTGTTTGTTTTGGAACTGCCGTAAGTAGTATAGCCTTTGGTTATACTCAGGGGGCGCCTATCAATCTCGCAGTTCAACGTTGCTCCAGATCGCGATTTGCCTGCCAAGTTGCCAGATATGGCCGAGCATAAGCCTGTGCATCGTCGCTACTGTAGCGTCGCAGCACTGAGCACTCCAGTAGAAATTGTCATCCCATGTAACGATAATACCGGCATTAAAAATGGTCAAAAAAGCATCTTTTCGACTTGTGCCATAACTCAAGAATATTCCTACTGTTGCGCAACCCTATCTGCAGCTCAGAGACATTGTCCACCTGTCTTATTTACCAACACGCTTTAGCAAAGTTATAATGACGTAGGCCGAAGAATATTATGTCCAGAGCCAGAACTGATATATAAGAAGTATGCAGGAATACGTGTATGAAGTAATTAATCCTTGTGTAATAGCTTATATAATTTTGCAACCAGTTTGCCATGAGGCAGACCTGTGACTGCGTAGCGGTATTGCCCACTGGTTGTTCCGATGCATTCCGCGTTGCTTCTCATCGCTCCGATGCCGTAGGCCAACGCGGAAATACGCAACTCTATACTACCAACAATTTCTGCGTTCTTTCACCACGACATTTTATTGATGTTTTGGATAACTGGAGGCCAATGATTGGATAATGTATCTCTGAAAGATTTTATTTCTGCAGTTGTGACTGTTTTGCGCGACTATCATATTTTTGCATTTGCGGGTAACACATCAACGAGTTCATTGAAGCCTCACATTACCATGCCAGCCCAAGCAAGATTCCAAAAGAAGGAGACGCCAAGGGCGCGTGAGGAGCGAATATTGCAACTGTTCAAATCTCTAGATACTCAGCACAAGGGCTATCTTGACAAGGATGCACTTCAGGAAGGTTTTCACAGACTCAATCATCGTAGGTTTATCACTGAATTGATGTGCCCACAAGACTTCTCTAATAGTTACATAGCACTAGAGCATGCCGTTGGAATCACAAAAGAAGTTATAGAATTGGTTGACCAAAATGGAGACGGAATTATTCAGGTACGTAAAATCAAGAACTCTCGCGGGAAACTCATATTTATGATTGACAGTTTGAAGAATTTAAAATATTTGTCGAGAAGACTGAGCAGCATCTCTGGGCCTTATTCAGTGCGATAGACAAAGACAAGAACGGACGACTAGACAAAATAGAGGTCGCCGCTGCTCTTGAGACCTCAGGACTTTCTGTCCCATCAGCAAAGCTAGAGCAATTTTTTGACTACATGGACCGGGACAATGACGGAGAGATTTCTTTTGAAGATTGGAGAAATTTTTTGCTTTTCATTCCAGTCGACAACATGAGTATCCGCGCCGCCTACAGATATTTCTTCGACAGTCTACCTTTAACATCTGAAGGAGACGTAGTACTGAGCGACGACACTCTTGGCGGTATCGGTTACTTTATATCTGGTGGTATAGCAGGTGCCGTGTCTCGAACTTCAACTGCGCCGTTTGATAGGTATTTGAGGTTTCTAATTGGATTACGGTCAGTACTAATGACCTGTGTAGGCTAAAAG
This sequence comes from Lipomyces kockii, assembly GCA_030568215.1. Lineage (NCBI taxonomy): Eukaryota > Fungi > Ascomycota > Lipomycetes > Lipomycetales > Lipomycetaceae > Lipomyces > Lipomyces kockii. The sequence continues at coordinate 11,803 of JAJLTN010000351.1, forward strand.
TTTATCTTATTGCACAGACTGGCCATACGGTAAATGACTTGGCTAAAAATGCAGCGACAGCGGCAATCATGGCGGAGGTTAAGGCTGGTGGTGTTATCCGCAGTGGCAGTCCATTACTGGATGCTATAAAAACGATTTGGAGACATGGTGGAGTAACAAACTTTTTTGTCGGCAATGGCTTGAACGTGCTCAAGATTTTCCCAGAATCCGCGATAAAATTCGGATCTTTTGAGGCTTCCAAACGTGCTTTGGCTAAGTTAGAAGGCAAATCGGTCAATGAGATGTCTGGTATTTCGTCGTTTTTGGCCGGTGGAATTGGTGGTACAATGTCACAGTTTGCTGTCTATCCAGTCGATACATTAAAGTTGTATGTCGAATTACTTGTTACAAAGAATATCGGCAGCGCGCTGACAAGACTTTAGTCGTGTCCAATGCGAAGCTGAATTTAGCGATTTACGGGGAAATGCTCTTCTCATGAACACCGCGAAGAATATGTGGCGGAGCGGTGGCTTCTTATCCTACTATAGAGGTCTGGCTCTCGGCATTGGGGGAGTTTTTCCGTTTGCTGCACTCGATCTCGGCACTTTCGAAGCAATGAAGCGGGCCTACGTCAAAACTCGGTCAAAGCAACACGGGATTGAAGAGGGCGACGTCAAGCTTGGGAATATGCTAGTTCTGACGATGGGTGCCATTAGTGGTAGCGTGGGTGCCTCTGTAGTGTATCCCGTCAATGTTTTGCGGACGCGCCTTCAGGCCCAGGGAACTGCCGCCCACCCTCAGACATATACCGGTATGACTGACGTTTTACAAAAGACGATTAAACTTGAAGGATATCGGGGTCTTTTCCGTGGCTTGATCCCGAATCTAGCAAAGGTGGCCCCGTCAGTTAGTATTAGGTACGTAAGTAATCGATATGTGCATCAGTGAATAAGATCCTAACTAGGTTTAGTTATCTCGTATATGAAAATTGCAAAACTTTAATGGGATTATAGTAAGAGCTAGGATTACTGTAGAAATATTTTGCATGGTTTGGATAGGATATACGGGTGTGAGGTGCATTCAATGGCTGGCTCATTAAAGTATTTTGCAACATACAGATGTTTTTAGTATGATGGAAGTACGGACTTTAATCGACTCAAAGGTATCGGGAAATTGTACATATCATGTGAAGAATTTAAGAGTTAATATACAATAGTATACAACACAGTAGTACTCCTCCTCAACGAACCACAACCTTTTCCTTTATCTTTGATTCTTCTACCCATATGTCGAAGCTTAGCGGCCCCATTAGCACGTTTCTTAACGGCCTCACTTTCGGAGGGACAGATTTCAAAGGTACGCCCGGAGTTGGCGTTATACCATCCGCCGGGACCCAAGGCGAATCGTGCCCAACCGGAGGCTTCGCGTCATCTTTCAATTCAATCGTTATTGTAAATGTACAGTCGGCTGGGAGTTTGCCAAGTATTGACGATGTATGGCTTAATTTCATAATACAAGTTCTATATTGTTCTTCCATTTCGGTCATGTTAAAATTAACGCTTTTCACCCTAACATTTGTTATTCTTTTGATTCAAATGAGCGGGAGAAATTATCGTACTCAACGTGCTGATCTCGTTCTGAGACCTTGGGAAAGGACGTCATGTCAAACACAAACCTCTCAAGCGGGATGTCAATACTGGATAAAATGACCACAGATATCTTAGACACATCTCCCTATATGATCGTTATTACGCGCATTATCAACATCAATCTTAATAAGATGCCTACTTACTCCTCTCAAGTGATCCATGCACGCGCCGATAGCATTGCGCACCCAGTCACAGACCTGCGGATGTCGCGACTGCCTAACCGGAAAATTATATTTCCGGGCAAGCATAAAAGTTTCATGTGGATATATTTCGCGTTCGTACAGGATTGTATGAATACTAACGATCAGGAAATCTGCAAATGCTGAAAGAACTTCTGCAAATGTCCATGATGGAAGTTGCGCCTTTGATGTCGACATTACCGCACCCTTAAATAATCAGTGTTCATATTGGAAATGCCGTTCATAATTTATCAGTAGATGAAGAAGATGAAGGATTATCTTCAGTGTATGGTATAACTGAGGCTCTTTTGATGGAGTTGCCAGCCTACTAACGCGTTATTGCAGGTGTTACCCGGTAGATTTGGCACGTGACTTAAATCATACTTCCTAAAACAGTTTACGAAGAACTCTAAAAACACGCGGGTGCCATCAGTGACTGTAACGCGCTTTCGCGTCTTTAGGTCATATTCGCGAAGAGACTTCCTCCGAAGTGTCAAACGCTGCCACTGAATTTCTACTTTTCATACTATCATTCAATTTTTGAGATGGATCAACAGGTAGTCGATCTCCTAAATGCGACACAGGCAGCTGATCGCGAGGTTCGTACGTCTGCAGAACAACAACTAAGAACTCTCCAAGAGGTCGAAGGCGACTATCTAGCGACGTCGCTGATCAACATTGGTGCTACAACTAGTTATCCAATCACATTACGCCAGTCCGCGTTGCTAATATTGAAGTTGACAATTGCGCGAACATGGAGTTTGCAGTTTGAAGAGTTTGTCGGGACTGCTCTGGAGCCAAAGGTGAAAGCGCTGATCCGGCGAGAGTTGTTCCAGATCTTGCGGTCGCCGGAGCGAAAGTTGCGGTCTTTGGCTGCGAATTTGGTTTCGAAGATTTCGAGCGCAGATTTTCCTGATGAATGGCCCGAATTATTTGACGACCTTATGAGTATGTTAAAGAGTCCAGAAACGCAGAGTATTCACGGTGCTTTGTCCATTTTGAAAGGTATGATCTCTTGATTGTGCTATCAGTTAATTGGCTATCTGAACGTACTAATGAATGTTGCTAGAGCTGCTTGACGATGGGTTTACATTTGAGCAATTCGCGTCCGTTGCTACCCAGGTGTTCGAGGCGCTTTACAATCTGGCCACATTGTCCTCGGTACGTGTTTATTGTAAGGTGCTGTTTGGCCTACTAACAGTCTAGATTGATCTCGGTACTAAAGCCAATACTATCGACACAGTTCGTGCAGCACTTAGTTTCTTCAATCAAGTTCAAACAGAAGGGGAGAGCATGAATGCATTTGTTAGTCAAGCTGTCGATGTCTGGTCCACGGTGTTCTCGAATAACCTTGCACTGGCATACACGGACGAGGCCAGAAAGGCCGGATTAGTTCTTCTGAAGCATAATACAGCCAAGGCTATACAGCAGATGGATTCTACCTTCCCATCGGAGACGAAGCCCTACTTGATTAGCAGACTGTTCTCATCTGTTTGGGCGGATCTGCGCAATAGTGCCGCATTGTATGCGTCTGTCTACACAAATGGCAACTCAGATGAAGATTTGTCCGATCCTGAAGGCGAGGCCAGATATATTAAAATGCTGCCTCTGGAAGAGATGGAATTCATTAGGCAATGTATCCCGAATCACCAGATCCAGGCATTTTTTAAGACCTCTGCGGAAAATATGCACTCATTCATTGATCTATCTGTTACCATGGGTCAAGTGTCTGTGGAAGATGTGCGTCATTGTGGTTCGTCATCCAGCGTCAACTATTCTAACACTGTGTAGGAGGATGATTGGAAGGAGGATGCCAATGCTTTTGTGACAGAAGAACTGTCGTTATCGCCGAAATATACCTGTCGCACAGCATCTTCCGACTTGTTTTTGGTTAGTATTAGCGACTGAGGTCAATAGCCAAAGTCAGTACTAATAAAATGCAGGAAATGAGCGATCACGCCCTGGAACCTCTAATTGAGGCCTTGAAGACGAGAATGATATCATTAGCTAGCACATCATCGGCAGAGGCGTACGTAGGAAGGTTCTTAACATCATAGTTTACAAGCTCACTGTCTTCTGCAGATGGCGGCCACTTGAGGCAAGCCTATTCTTACTGGAAACGGTTCTCGTTCAAGATCGATCCTATGGGAAACAACTTGGACGTAGTCCAACTATTGATCAGTTATTGCAGATCATTTCAAATGGAGTATCCAGTGGTGTGTTATCCGCGTGATATTAGGAGCGCTCCGCATAGCTGACATGCCGTAGCAAGTGTATTTTTACGCGGCCGTTCATATGTCTTTAGTGGCACACTATGCCGAAATTTAAAGGACATATTGGCGGCATCCGATATCTCAGAGAAGCTTTTTAATTCAGCATTGCAGGCTGCATCGACAGATTCTAGCTTTATCGTTCGAGCATGCTGTCTGTTGGCAATCCAAAGGTACAACTATTAATCTAATCATGATCCTAAGCCAAACTCTAATTCTTCAACTATTCAGATATTTGTCAGCATATCCTCGACGACATTCGAAAGCAACTCAGATGGCCATTGTTGAGAGTGTCAATTCTCTGATTGCGGACTCTGCAGACGAGACACCTTCTTTACTGGTCGATTCTTTGGAAGCCGCGATTAAGATCAGCCCAGATCTAGCCATTCTCCCAGATTCACAAATTATCGCTCTATTGTTCGCGTCAGCAGCGAAAGATGCTTCGAATATTCAGTTAACAAGTGACACATTCGAGGCCTTCGAGTATCTTGCCGAGAACACCAATGCCGCTAATTTTCAGAAATTTTGCGAGACTGCTATACCACCTCTTGTCGCCGGTCTGAGCACGGCACCTAACAACGATGAATTGCCGAATGCAACGGTATTACGCATTTGCGCTAGAGTTTGTCATCGATGAAATTAATGCTAACTACTCTGCTATAGCTTATTGTGAACTTGCTTTCAATTTTAGTGAACCACGCTCCGACCCCATTACCATCAGGTTTAGTGGACTTCGTATTCCCTAAAGTTGCGAACATCTTATTGGTGTCTGATGATAATCAACTTCTTCAAGTACGTAGGATTACGGTCTTCGCTGCTCTTTATTCTAATAGCCAATTTATAGTATGGTTCAGAATTTGTCGCACATATTATCCAAAAAGATGCCGAACAACTGCGGAATTGGTAACAAATGGCATGGCGGTATTGATTCGATGTCACGAACTAATTTAGTTTTAGGCGGGATATCCAGGGCAAATCTGGAGTTGAAGTTGTGCTCAATATTGTTGCTCGACTTTTGAACCCGGCTGTGGAAGAATCGTCAGCTATGTGTGTCGGTGAAGTTGTTTCCGAGATTGTGGACAAGGTTAGTATTTCTACTTTCTCAGAAAGCTGTACATTGGCTTATAGCATCTATAGTATGGTCGTGATCTGGGTGAACTTCTTGGCCAATTGCTCTCTGCAACCGCGCAACGTCTTGCGTCGGCTTCGAATCCTATGTTTGTTCAGGTAAGTGACTCTGAAGAAGTGATCCTCTACATCTAATGTGATTTCTAGAACCTTATCCTGGTGTATGCGCATATGGTCACCATAGATCCTCAAGGCGTCGTGAACTTCCTTGCCGATGTAGATTTGGAAGGCTTAACTGGTCTGGAGTCGGTGGTCAGGGCATGGCTCGCAAATTTTGATGTGTTCAAGGGATTTCAAGAAATAAGACTGAAGTGAGACATCCGCATTGATATCTGCAATAATGACTGCTAATGCATCCTAGCGTTTTGGCACTGGCGAAGCTCTATATGCTTCACGATCAATTCATCGAGTCGATACCAGTGGAAGGCGATTTAATAGTCGAGGATACGAACGTTATCATAACCAGATCCCGTGCCAAGAATAGTATGTTTTACACCATGTTCAACTCGAAGGTCAGCGCTAATAGTTTTCAGGACCATATAAATTTACAACCATTCCTGCACATGTTAAAATCTTGAAACTGTTGATAAAAGAATTAGGAACGATTCCAAGTGACTCTAACATTGCAAGCCGTGCCGGGATATTACCTGGTGCTGCCACCTCTGACAATACAGTAACAAATGGTGATGGGGAGGACATTGAGTGGGAAGATGACTTCAATCCTGCTGAATTTGGAATGACCATGAGTGGTATGGAAGAAGCCGAAGAGACGCTTTGAAGATGTCACTAACACATTTTTAGAGCTACAAAAACTGGCGCGATCAGAGAGCAACGGATACGATAGCGATGAGGATAACGGTGATGAGTCAATAGGATATTTCCAGGAAAAGGGAGGCGACGAGGAGACTAATGTATGGCCAAGAACATTCTGTATGTGACTTTTGCCACTGACTTCGAATAGGAAACTCTCATCAATTTTTTCCGTACAATTTGTGCAAATGACCGTGAGAGATATGAGGAGATCTGCCAGAATTATTGCTCACAGGCCGAAAAAGATATATTGAAACGCTGGCAGCCGACGTTCGTATAGTCTATAGTTTCATCGGTAGATCCCTTAATCTATCATTGTATATATTAGTCGATTAGCGAATATTGTATGTATGATAGAAGAATTTGAATAGCAGGCCGTTGGTTTGAATTATTATATCGTTTATAACGGAGAGGATTTGTTAAAATTTCACCGACATATTGCGATAGGTGAACGATGCGTAACGCACAAGTGCGAAATTACATGAGATGCGGCGAGCCGTGAAAATAAGGTTCTGTGCTTTGCCTGATGGCTTAAAGTCAACGTGAATGTGTATTAGGGTTCGTCTAATAATCCCCCCCTCGAATTTTTTTCTTGTGATGTTGTCCAGGCACCCAAAAAATATTTTTCCCCGATGTATCATTGACCACTTTTGGGATCAGACGTTTGTTGCATCGAGTTTTAGATTACTGAGAAGAATAAAACAATCTCTGTAATTGTGCATTTGTGATTTTAGTCGTGATATATAGAGAGTAAGGTATGTTTGAAAAATGATTCGAGAGCTAACCGGATGTACTAATCGGCGACAGGCAACTATCTTATATATTTGTTACATACGTATTTTGCATCTTACATTATGGCCGATGCACAATTTCTGTCACAGCTCACCGAGCTGTTAAACCAGACCACTGCTCCTAACAGTGCGGTCATTAAGTCTGCGTCGAACAAGCTACAGAAAGAATTTTACCCACTAGGTCAGTCAGTGCCAGCCCTAGTTCAAATCATGCAGCAGAACCAGTCACAGCAGATCCGACAACTCGCTGCTGTTGAGGTGCGGAAGCTCATATCGAACCACTGGGATGACCTCGATGAATCACTTCGCACGCAAATACGAGGTGCGCTGTTACAATTCACTTTGCAGGAGCCCTCCTCTCTTGTCCGACACGCGTCTGCTCGTGTTATTTCTGAGATAGCAAAGATTGATTTACCTCATAATGCCTGGCCTGACTTACCAGCGTATCTCCAGAAGGCTGCGACTTCAGCTTCCGCAAGCGAACGTGAACTCGGAGTCTACATTCTTTATACCTTGTTGGATACAATGGAGGAAACCTTCGCTGACAAGATCGGTGAACTATTTTCACTGTTCTCGCATACTATCAATGATCCAGAAAGTCAGATAGTGCGAACTAACACTCTTCTTGCCTTGGGTAAGATTTCCGAGATCATAGACAGCCAAGAACATATTCAAACGTTCAGACAATTCATTCCTGGAATGGTAGGGGTATTAAAGCAGTTGATTGACCAGAGTGATGAGAAGGCTGCGAGCCAGGCTTTTGACGTATTTCAGACACTTTTATGGGTTGATTCGGCAATTATATCGAAGAGCCTCGGCGAACTCATCCAGTTTATGTTAGAAATGGTGAAGGAGAAGAATGTGGATACGGAGTTCCGGTCATTGGCATTACAGTTTCTGAGCAATTGTGTTCGTTTCAAGAAGATGAAGGTTCAATCGCTTAAGGTTGGTCCAGTGCTTACTTCAGCAGCGCTCGCAATCGCTGGAGAGGAAATGGAAGATATGGACGACGATGACGACGAAAATAACATTGCGCGCTTGTCTTTAAGGCTAATTGATATTCTATCGACAAGCTTGCCGCCATCTCAAGTTATGAATGTTTTAGTAGCTGAGATTCCAAAATATGCTTCTTCACCAAATGCTAATTACCGCCGCGCTGGTCTTCTTGCACTTTGTGTCGCGGTCGAGGGTGCCCCAGATTTTTTGTCCACTCAGCTTAAGATTGTGCTACCCATCATCCTCCAGGGGCTTAGCGACAGCGTTTTGGACGTTAGAGTGGCGGCGTTGCAGGCTCTCGCTCAGCTTGCAGATGAGTTACAAGACACCATTAGCAAGGAGCATGAGGTTCTTCTTCCATTGGTATTTAATATGATGGAGACCACTGATTTGAAAGTTGCCAAGGCTGCGTGCACTGCCCTAGACGCGATGATAGAGACTATGGAAAAAGAGGTTATTGCTCGATATCTGCAGACTCTGATGACAAGGCTTCTCGAGTTGTTGGCTCAGCCGTCGAATGATGTGACAGTAAAGGCACCCATCATCGCGGCCATTGGATCTGCTGCTCACGCAGCAAAGAATGAGTTTTTGCCATACTTCGACGCTACTGTTCGAACTTTCGAACCATATTTATCGCCAACGGAAGGTGAAAAGGAGCTTGATGTTAAGGGAACGTGCTTCGATTCACTGGGGGCTATAGCTAATGCCGTTGGCAAGGATGCGTTTAGTCCCTATGCAGCCCCTGCAGTGCAAGCTGCCTATGAATGCTTGCAGACAAATCACAATCGTCTTCGGGAATGCGTGTTCTTATTTTTTGGAGTTCTGGCGAAAGTCTATGGTGCAGAGTTTGCTCCATTCTTACCTAAAATAATGCCTGAGGTCTTTAAGTGCTTGGAGCAAGATGAAACTGGTCACAGCGAGAAAGAAGATCTTGATATCGGTGACGCTGATGAGGATGATATTTGGCAGAATATTGCCGTGAATAGTGGGTTGGCAATGGAGAAGGTATTGTTAATCCACACATCGTATGAATCATGGCCACTAATGAATATATAGGAAATTGCTGCCGATACGATTGGTGATCTTGTAGCTGGCACGAAGGAAGCTTTCTTGCCATACCTGGAGGAAACTTCGAATGTTCTTGTTGATTTGACAACCCACTTTTATGAAGGTATCCGAAAGGCTGCTATCGGATCCCTTTGGCGAGCAGTTGGAACTGTCTACGAAGTTTCCAGTCCTCGTAAGTGGCAACCGGGTCTCCCATTGAAGGTTCCCTTGGCTGAGACGGTTACGACCTATTCTGCCATGGTTCGCAAAGCAACACTGGAGGCTTTCGGTGAAGAGGACGACAGGTATTACATTTTCATTCGGATTGATTTGCAGGAAGATGATTTTACAAGATGATGAAAAACAAACTTTATTAAACTCAGCTCACTCAGAGACACAAGTTGTCGTTGCTGAGAAGGTTTTTCTGATACATTTCACTTCGCGTCTCATTTGCTCTTCATATAAGTTATGACTAATATAAATGTTACAGGTCCACTGCCACAGTTATCTGTGACAATCTTTGTGAAACTATCAGACTTTGCGGTCCTGGTATAGTCGGCAACGATTTGGAGCCAATTGCTACGATGATTCTTTCTATACTCAAGAAACAGCATCTTTGCCAGACACAAGACGACGACCCAGAAGAAGAAGATATTGAGGACGCAGCGGAGTACGACATTTTATTAGTCGAATCTGCGATGGATGTCGTTGTTTCACTGGCCGCTGCATTTGCTGGCGACTTTGATAATTATTTCCGTATTTTCTGTCCGGTTATTCTCAAGTATTGCTCGAATTCCACTATTAGTGAGCGCAAAGCAGGTGTTGGTGCGTTGGCAGAAATTGTCAACGGCATGAAGAGTTCAGTCACCCCATACACCTCGCAACTGCTGAAGGCTTTTGTGCATCGACTTTCAGATGAGTCCATCGAGGTCAGGAGCAATGCAGTGTATGGATACGGTTTATTGGCTGAGTACAGCCAGTCGCCACAAGAGATTGTTGCGACTTATCCGAAGTCTCTGCAGCGTCTCCAACAATGTTTGGTGTCTGATTCCGAGAACGATAGGTGCGTGGCGAACATTTGTGGCTGCGTTGCTCGAATGGCCTATAGCCATAGTGAAAGTGTTCCGCTCGGTGACGTTCTTCCGGCATTGGTCTACAGTATGCCGCTTAAGGATGGCAACGAGGAAAATGACCCGATTTTCCGATTGGTGGTTCAACTGTACAAGAGCAATAACTCTACAATACATGGTCTGACGGCACAGATCTTGAAGGTTCTGGAGCATATCTTTGCTAATGACAGCGAAGACAATAAGCAATTTGAGTTTGTTGAGACACGAGAAGAAGTCCGTGAATTGCTCCGATACATTAACCAGTCTAATCCTGGTGCTATTCAAAGCCCGGTCTTGTTGAAAGCGATCCAGGGTTGATCGAGTCATACAATTGGATAGAATGAGGGTTTCGCTAATTGATTTTAATGGATTGGGATTGATAGGTTCGGATGTTGGTTTAGAATTTATAATTTGTATTTGTATATTTTGGCGTGGGATTGAATTTTGATAATGTCAGTATCACTATATGCTACCTGCACGACTGAGATTGATAGATTGTATGTATCAGGTACTTTGTGGAGATAATCCCGTTACTATCTATGCTCTCGATTATTTATTACTCATTGGCTACATAATGATAATTCGCGACTTTACATCTATCTTAGATGCACCGCCGTCCATCCGAAAAACTTGTCCTAACTCGCTAATAGATATGCAGACTCCTAAAATTGACCAAACTTATCGATGAAGAACACAGGCAGACCGAATTTTGCATAACTATCTCTCCTCCGTATCCGATCTATTCTCCCAGTGCAGCTCCGTACTTTGGTCTCGTTCGGCCGCGATATCCAACCCATCGCCGCTATCATACAGGCCTCCTCCCAAATGCTCGGTTACTAACAGTGACATAACAAATGCAATAATGAAAATAAGGATCGACGCGACGAAAATCGCGTTAGGATAGGACGCTACTGTAGAGGCATAAATATTCGAAAATATAATAGGCCCGACGATCTCGCTGAGACTCTGCATCAATGACAAGGCGCCTAAAATCGCGCCGGTGCTCTCGGTCGGCACATGCTTCGTGAGGGCAGCGCGGACAGTGGGCAATTCTAGACCTCCCAACGCGCCAAATGAGGCCCCGATGGCAAACTCGATACTGTTAGTAGCGGATGCCATGAGCAAGTACGAGCACATCTCGCAGAGCACCGCCATACGAATCATAAAGATATCCGATTTCGATGCGCCCACTTCGTGCTGTGCGTGAGGATGTCGGCGCTTGCAGATGTAGGTGATTGATGGCAGCACAACAGGCAGTGCAATTGCGCGGGAGACGGAAGCCAGTGAGATGAAGAACCCTGTTTCCACGCTAGTCCATTGAAATGTATATTCGGCGTAAAGCAAGATAGGAACGATCGCTCCCGTCGCGCAGCCGTTGAAAACTGTATCAATGCCAGTTAAGATGACGATATTTTTCTTAATGGCTCGACGAGTACCGTCGTTTGGCCATAGAACTCTCAATGGCTGAAGGAAATTATGACGTAGAAGGTAGTAGCGCATGTCTCGAGGCCTAGCAGCGTCGAATTCCATGCTAATGCGATGCAACTCTTGGGCATCAATAATTCTTTCCTGGGAGAGAGACTCTGGAAGAACAAAGAGGATGAATAGGGCGAAAAGAGCCTGCATCACGAGAGCAACATATATAACCGACAGAGTGTTATCGGTTAGTTTGATGAGCATGCCAGAAAATGCAGGACCCAAAGCCGTACCGCAGAACAAGCACGCGCGAAGGAGGCCAAACGCATTCGCACGGTTCACGGGAGGCGTGCAGTCCGTGGCATAGGCATGTACAGTCAGCATCATCGTAGTCGTCGACCCACTGAGACCTTCCAGGATCGGCATCACTAGGAGCCAGCGATATGCATTTGGACTGGCAGACTTCATCGCGGCAGCCAATATTGTGGAAGAAACCTGAGGTCGGTTAATATGCTACCAAACTGCAAGGTACATCTATGGTCATACCGGAGGCGCAATAGCTGCAATTGCAAGAATCGGACGGCGACCAATCCTGTCCGACAATGCTCCAAGCTTTGGGCTCACGAGAGCAGCTATATACAATTCCCATTAGCAAGAATACATTGGCGGTAAACACGACAGTATGTATACCCATAATGCCCTGTATTAATACAATTACCATCGTGAATTGCGAGACGGTTGCATTCATATCGGCAGTTTGACAATCTCTGTTAATGTCTTCCATTGCCTCCAATCCATCATCTGGCTGCATGTAATACGCTCTACAAACCAGAGTGAAAATCGAATTCAGGATCGGAGCAATTAACGCGCCTTGCGCAATGGCATGGACCAGGTATGCCGGGAGTAACAAGTAAATCGACGGCCGTCTCCACCCTTTCGAGTTGCTAATCTGGCCTATCGAGTCGTCTGACACTGTCGCTGCATCGGGGTCATCGCGATAAGGAGGAGATGCAAACGGATTGCTTGATAGCTCCCTGGGAACATTACCATTCGAGTCTTGTCGACGAGCAAAGAAAAAGGAGCTCACCTTGGCTGATATTCCTCGTGCTCATTATCGATGCGCCTCCTAGCCGTCATTGTCCTGCCACTGTCACCAGTATTCTGACTCCGTTCGCACTACCTCTGGACTTAAAGATGTGCAGTTAGCAGAGGATTGTCAAATGTCGCGTGAGGATGTGCCGTATTATACATTGTTCCTACGACCTGTCAATCCTCAGGGTTGTCGCAGCTGACACCGGCTTCGGTACCCGTTATCGCGGTGCATTCAACAACTATATGCACATGGTCTTAAATACTCTTTTATCGACTAGTTTTTTGACCTCAAATCTAACTTATGCAGTAAACGACACGCAAGTCTACACAAATTGAGCATAGCGCAAAGTTTAATTTAGAGCTACTTAACGCAGAAGTCTCAGGTGGCCCCACTGCTATTGGGTTAGGGCAAATTCCTATGCTGCCTCCGAGTACAGCAGACTGTCATAATACTAATTTGCACACTGGGAGACAGTTGACCTAAGGGTTGCAAAAATGTTCCAGTGGTGTTACGCGGTCACTGCTGTGAGTGCAAATTATGTAAGGGAACTCGGCATTATAAGTGTCAGCGGGACGTCAAGTAGCACTGTGTTAGTCCTGTCGATGGCATGGCGTGTATCACCGAATACCCGGGTACATGTCTTGACCGCTATGGCTGAGCACGATTGTTGTATACTTTCCGCTATTCCGTCACTGACTATTCAATCATGTGTATATATACTGAGTCAGTTCCTTATAATAAGTGTTAATCAATTGATTAGCCTGAGAACCTGATGCGATTGTCGAAGCAGAATGTCACGTGCCAGCGCCGCATTACTTGCGGCTGATGCTCCTCGGCATGTCTGAGGTATTGAATCCCCGAGACGATTTAGCTCATTGATGAACATTGGCTCCTTGCAGTATTTCCTATAGTTATGGCATGCAAGGTCATAGCCTTCTGGTTCAATTGTTAATAACTAATATTTTGGTTGACAAAGAATACGTGAGCTGCATATGAGTCAGAGCATTACAGACGGGGATCATGCAGAAGGCTTTGCCAGATTTCTCAGACTACAAGAATTGGTCTGCTGCTGAAAAGGTCGGTAGACTCATCAGGTAACCGACATTATATTATTTATAATTTATCGTACAGCATAATTCGAATTGTCTGATACTGACTTTTCATAAACGCAAAGTTGTCCTGTCCAAAATCACAGCAGGGACGCACATTATCTTCCTATTGTCCTAGTCTGTCTCGAACGTTTCTCTGGATTAACTTTGAAAAATTGCAAGTATTATTTCCGGACATAAGTCTAAATGCAGACATATATATTCGTTTTGCAATCATCTTCCAGTGATTACAAATTACGATCAATAAGCAATTTTATGAGTCCTCATCTTGGCGAGGAGAAAAGGCATAAAGAGGATGGCATGGCTGAAAGAGAACCGACCGCACCTTGTCAACGGACGCAGTGGTTAACATTACCACCTCAAGTACCAATTAGCGCTTAGATAAACGCCACTAGTTTCGGCAGGACACAAAATGGCGGGCGAACTTGTTTTTGTCAGTATATCTCTGGCGCAGGCCGATCGAGTAAAGTCATATGCCCAGCTAACACAGCCTTGAAGATTACCGGTGCAACTGGACACGTCGGCTTCGCGGTCCTTGTGGCAACCCTCAAAGCTGGCTATCGCGTCCGCGCTTCCGTGCGGCGTCAAAGACCAAATTGACGAGATTAAGACTCACCCGTCTATCGAGTCTTTGGTTGGGAATCTGGACTTCGTTATCGTGCCTGATATCACAGCGTTCGGAGCGTTCGATGCTTGTCTGCACGGTGTTACTTATGTTGAACATGTTGCAAGTCCTCTACCAAGACCGGTGAGCGATGGAACTCTGTTGGGCGAGATGATGCATGTCGAGATGAGCTGACAGAGGATTAGACAGAGGATCCTGAGAATGATATCATCATCCCCGCCGTACGAGGGACAACTAGCACCCTCAACTCCGCCTTAAAGGTCGAATCAATTAGTCGTGTAGTGATCACATCTTCCGCAGTAGCAGTCATACCGAGCTCAGCGTTTTAGTCGAACGGCGATTCCGAGAATGTGTACGCAGCTAACTCTCGCGTGCGACCGCTTCCTTCAGCTCCGTGGGGGGATTACTCGTCGACCTATCGTGCGTCCAAAGTCCTTGCGCTTGATGCTACGGATCGCTTCGTTGCCGAGAGAAGACCGCACTTCTCGATCGTGAATGTCATGCCAGGATATGTTATTGGCGCAAACGAACTGGTTCATGATGCCAGAAAGGTCGGCTCGGATAGCAATGGAGTTGTGATGGGTATTGTTATGGGCCAGAGGCTGCTCTGTAGTAGATGCCCAAGAGGTTGCCCGGATCCAGCTGGCAGCGCTGGATGAGCAAAGGGTCGAGGGAAGCAAAAGCTTTCTGCTCGATTCGGCCAGGGTGTCGTTTGACGATGCGATCGGCATTGTCGAAAAATATTTCCCCGAGGCGGTTAAAGATGGGACTCTCCCGCTCGGGGGGTCGATACCCGCGGTGTACCTACGCTTGGATGTGAACAACACAATCAAAACATTTGGCCCTTTGAAGAATTGGGAAGCGCAGGTCAAGAGTGTCGTAGCTCACTATCTTTCATTATGGAGCAAGCCGTTGGGCAAGACAAATTAGATAAGTAGCGATAGGGTCTCATGGAGAGTGGTTTGCGGTCGTGGCGCGTGTGTTTCGGGCTGTGGCAGCCGGTCGGCTATAAAAGTCCCTTATAGGAAAAAGGGGTGCGGTGCTCGGCCTGTGAGTAAGGCCATTGTTTTTTTCAACTGTTGTGAGATAGCTCGGTCATGTCCGGAGGGCGCAACATCTCCGCCGCCAATCGAATAATGAGTATATTGTCCGTTTTGGACTGGGCAGAACAGACTATTGTAGCCACAAACCAAGCCTCGACCTTGCCAAGGAAGTTCATTGTTGAATTATTGGCCACTGTTCGCTTCGCACTAGCCCGGATCCGATAATTCCCGGACACCGGTTAGGTGTGTGATGGTTATTATTCGCGTTGATCGGAACCTTAATTATTTACATTTAATACAACTAAAGGTCTCATAATGACCGGGGCAATAATCTATCTGCAAACATACAAGTCTTATTCGCGTGGAGTCACATAATTGATAATTCTTTTTTCAAGAGAGCAAAATTTACAATTGTGTATGAATCTGGAGATTTAAGCTATGATACAAGAGAGAGAAACCAGCACACCCACAATTACAAAAAAAAAGATAACTCCAAATCCCAATAACCTGCCACCGATAACCCATCCATTAAATTAAGTCAATAAAAAATGTACAGAGAATAGTCATGGCAATTAGGCATGCTTTCAAGCCGCCGCCTCAATCGCCGTAAGCTTGCGCTGTCCAGACCAGAACTTCGCAATATCGAGAATACTTTCGTCCATGAGCCATCGCCATTTCTTGGCAAATCCTTCGGTTATTTCCCACGCCATGGGTTGCGTTGGATCATTTCCCCAGACGCGAAACCCGTCGTCTAGTAAGTCTGAGCAAAATTCGATTTCATCAAAGCCCCCGGAATGCAGTTGCACGAGCAGACTGTCGCGGAGAGAGGCAAACGGGATAGCGTCAACGTACTGGATGTGAGGGATAATGCCTTGCAGCTGGGTCGGGTATAATGACGGCGGGATGTCCATTGCATCAGATGACGGTGGAAGGACGAAGACTTGAAACCGCGGGAGGTCGTGAGTCAGTGGAAGCTTTGTGATATTATGGCACATGGCCGGCCCGACTGGCTGGCATGGTAAGAGGAGTCTCGTCGGAAGTGAGAGCTGCCGCTGTTGCTCCTCTTGCCGTTCCTGACCTTTGTCGTCATGTTGACGGCGTAACTCTTGCTGGTAATGCTCACGCTGGATTTGCTGCGGTGTGGCAACTACTTGCGAGCGGGGGAACAGTTCGGGATTGATATTAAAAGATGAAAAGGATGATTCAATATCGGCTAAGGCAGGCGGGCTATTACTTTCGCTAGTAACTGAACCATTATCGCTGGTTGACGAGCTCGCCGTAGAACTAGATTTCGCACTCGACTGGCTACTAGATCGTGGTAAGGATGAGGGTGAATACGAAGAGGTTGATTTCTTCACCGACGGCGCCGCATGATGCTCTTTATCTGCCGCATGATGCTCTTTATCTTCCGCATGATGCTCTTTATCTGCCGCATGGTGCTCTCTATCTTTAGCAAGACGTCGTCCTGCAATACCCGTCAGCAATTGTCAGCAATCAAAATCAGGATTATATAAAGACATACGTCGCGCGCGCTGGGCTACTCTGTTTTGTATCCGTCGACGGAGCAAGGGGTCTTTGATGCCCATCCACTCCTTGCGCTCCTCGAGCGTCATGTCGTCGATGTCAGCCGGGTTCATGGTAGTCATTGTTAACAGAATACTTTGGGCAATCAGCTATTGAGAAATGTCAGCAGCACGGGGGAACGCGGAGGTCGGGGAGATATAAATATCTCGGGGGGCCATCTCGCTTCGAGAACGGCGAAACGTTCCACGGCGGTCCATGTGCGTGCCAACGACCATGGATGGCGCTTGGCGGCGGAGGTTACGTAGCCTGCAGCTCGGGATCGCTCCCAGCAAAGGCAAAGCATAATTTTCAGCCGTGCGGCGACACGGACGAAAGGTACGCCGTCGTATTCCGTTACCTAACCCACACGACGAAAGCTAAACGTCTCAGCTATTTTGTCTTCAAGCGACCGTACCACGCAAAATAGAGTTGGAGCTATCTCCGGACTAGTTAATTTTGCAGTATATGTTCTATATTAGTTGAAGTGCGAGTCAGATCCGATCCATTTGTGGTCTACAAGGCAAATTGACACCCCACAGTAAGTAACTGACTTATGTCGTATTAAATAGACTATTGAGTTGCTTCTTAAAATATAGCTTTGCACGTTAGGTCGCCCAGAATTCGCGCAATTGGCCGTGCAAAAAATTCAGACTTATAATGGTTGCTAGCCAGCAACAATGCCTAACAATGTATTATATATAAGCATGATTAGCTGAACTTAAATGCTAAATATTGTACTCTCTGGCTTAAACCGTTGACCAAGCTCGTTCGGAATACGACAAAGTTCGGCCGACGGAGTTGCAAAGTCCCGTAAACGCCGACTAGCGTCGCAAGGGTGAAACTCTATTTGTATGGACGCCATCCGCGGATGAGTCAGATGATTTTCGCACGGGCAGCCGTCGCTGAGTATACAAATTCCGTCACACGCGCCAACGAATGTCACCCCTCGGATTTTTCGCCTCTTACGGAGCCGACGAGCTCCCTTCGGCTCCGGAGCTTCGTTAGAGCCGAAACCTCTACGGCCGCAAAAGTAGGGCAATGCCCCCCTTCCAGAGGTCGTACCCTAACCCAAAAATACGCTTCACTCTTCGCCTCTTTTACGTCACCGGTTAATAATCCGGACATGAATCCGGTCCCGATCTCCCACAAAAGACGCCAGTTGGCACTTTGTTTATTCATCATCCATGCCACGCCCAATAATAAAGCTTGGGTGTCCTTTTCTTGTCTAATGCATAGCGAAGGTACAATGCCCAAACCGTACATGCGGATTCGGCAAATTTATGCGATAAACCGTATATTTCTCTATTCTAGACCCTCATGGGGATTATTTGACAAAAAAATAAATATGTGACATGTTACTAGCCGTGACAAATATATATCAACAAAATAAATGCACTGGTACAAAAACGAAATAAGCAAAAGGAAAGAATGTTGGATCATATACAAAGAATAATTAACAAAACTCACACATGCCACTTATACATATACATATAACCCCAAATTATTGAACAAAACGTCATATAGATAGATATACATGTATCTTATATTATACGTAATGTAACCCTTTTTCAACATCAGACAATAAAATTTGACCACAAAAATGATTTCCATGCTAAATAGACTTACAACGACTACTGTCTAACAACATCACGCGTGAATCTCGTTTACCCCGCCGCCTAGTGGTGGAAATAGATCGCCGAGTCCAGATCCAGGTGACCTAGGTGCATTCTTGTCCTCTTCCGTTGCCTGTCCCAAAGTCGGCAACCACACCTTGTTTCCTTCCTCCCGTGTGATTTCCTTGAAACATCGGCTGAAAACATCCTCATAGTAAACACACGGAACACCCTCAAGACCTTCGCGCACGTTCTCTGGCAGCGCTTCCCAGTCAGCCATGTTCGCCTTAGGAAAGAATATCGTCTTCGCTCCGTCCCGCTTCGCGGCAACGCATTTTTCTCGCAGACCGCCGATACGTCGGATTCGGCCTGTGACCGTGATTTCTCCTGTCATCGCGATAGTCGGGTCAATCGCACGATTGAGGGCAAGCGAGAGGAGAGAAGTTGAGATTGTAACTCCGGCAGACGGTCCGTCCTTTGGTACAGCGCCCTCAGGACAATGTAAGTGAATTCGTGCGTGGTCGAAAAATCTGTTTTCGGGGAAACGCGACGCAATGTACATCTTGGCGAACGTGTACGCAATCACGGTTGACTCTTTCAACACGTCACCAAGCATACCCGTTCGCTTGAAACTGGCAGTGGCAGATGGCGATAGTGGCGCTTCGAGGACTGATTCAATCATCATAACATCGCCACCCAGTGCAGTCCAAGCTAGGCCCGTGACAACTCCAACTGGCGGCTCAGTGTCATAAAGCTTATCAAACACATAGATTGGCGGACCAACATAATTGTGAAGATTCTCAGGGTTAACGTTAACATGAACCGTGGTTGGCACTTTGTACGGCACCCGTAGAACTTCTCTCGACGACTTCTCAGGCGAGTCCGCGTTCGCTTTACCCTCTTCGGTCAACAAGTTTAACTCAGCAGCACTGGGGTCTTCCTTCAAATCCTTGACAATCTCGAATGCCGCCTTCCGGTAAACCTTCTCAATCTGCTGCTTCAAGTTGCGCACGCCACTCTCCGCACAGTAACTCTTGATCAAAATATCGATGGCCTCAGGGGTAAGGTCGATATCTACATCCTTCAACCCAGATTGTTCCCGCGCCTGTGGAGCAAGATACTTGCTCGCAATAGCCTTCTTCTCCTCGGCAATATACCCCGAAACCTGGATGACCTCCATACGATCAAGCAACGGCCGCGGGATAGTATCCGTCATATTCGCAGTGCAAACAAATAACACCTTCGACAAGTCGACTGGAATATCCATATAATGATCCAAGAAACTGTGGTTCTGTTCCGGATCCAACAATTCCAACAGAGCGGAAGCCGGATCACCCTGGTGGCCTCGACCAATCTTGTCAACCTCATCAATAAGGATCAACGGATTCTCCGTCTGGCACTTCTTCAACGATTGGATAATTCGTCCAGGAAGAGCACCTACGTACGTCCGACGGTGACCCTTGATCTCAGCGACGTCCGTCAGTCCACCGACACTAAATCGCTGGAACTGTCTGTTGAGCGCGCGAGCGATAGACTTGCCAATAGATGTTTTACCCACACCAGGAGGTCCGACGAAGCAGAGAATCTTGCCGTCTACATTACCCCGCAGCTTGCCCACCGCAATAAATTCCAAGATACGATCTTTGACGTCTTTCAGACCATAGTGATCGTTCTCGAGAACCTCAGTTGCATGCTTGATCGAATAGTTTTCCGTCGACTTGAGACCCCATGGAATCTGTGTGATCCAGTCAAGATAATTCCGCGTTACATTGAACTCCGATGCAGATGGTTCAAGGTTCATCAGCTTGTTAAGCTCCTCGTCGAACACTCGCTGCGCCCCATTCGGCATACTGAGCTTTTCTGCACGCTCCTTGAACTTCTCAACCAGCTTATCCTTGCCATCGGATTCGAGACCAAGTTCGCGGCGAATACCACGCATCTGTTCCATGAGGTAGTACTCCCGCTGTCGCTTCTGAAGCTTGCTTTCGACATCTTTGTTGATCTTAGCTTGCAGCTTCGCGTTCATAAGCTCCTTCTTCAAAAGAACAAGACCCTTCTTCAGTCGTTCGCCAATATCTTGCGTGTCGATGAGTTCTTGAAGTTCTACGCTGTCACCAGCAGAAACGGCAGCAGCGAAATCCGAAAGTCGGACAGGTTCATCAAACACATTCCCAGACGCCAGGGACAACGTGAATGCAGTGATCTGATCCCGAAAGAGGGGGTTCATTGCTGAGATCTCCTTGAGTAGGCTAACAATCTCAGAGACGACAGCACGAATTGTGGGCTCGCTCTTGTCTACAGGATCATCAGGCCGATTGACAACGTGCACCATAGTGACTTTGTTACGCAAGAACGCCATTGGCGCTTCTTCCGTCGCATCTAAGTTGTTAGGCACATGGCTAAAAATCTTTGATAACGTCGCTAATACTCACCTTCTTGGATCACATCGAAACTAGTGACTTCACTAGAATCAGCACCAGCAACCGGCTCACTAACGTCATCTTTCGCAACAACAACCTTTTCGACTTGAATCCTCCGGTGCGGATACAGGACAATAGTTAATCCCTCCTTGTGATTCGCATCCTTGATATCGCTCTGTGGAAATATGCTCGTGACCTGCGCAAGAACACCGTTATGATAGATCTCATCGCCATGCATGATGGCCTCCGTTGTGGGGCTCGCTTCTCTATTTAGAAAAACACCGACATACGGATGTCCGCGCTTTACTAGCTCCTTAACAGCCTCAATATGGCGTTCATCATGTAACACAACCGCCTTGTAGAAACCGGGAAACAAAGGCCGTGACACGATAGGCAGCGCCATTAACTCCGGGATTTCATCTGGAACGCCATTTCCAATCTTCGACATGCCGTTGGGAGCCGGACTAGAAAAGTCCGGCACTGTCTTCCGCGAGCTAGCCGAAGGTGGTGATGATGAAGAGACCTTGGATTCCCTAGATTTGGACTCTTCCCTTGCACCCTTACCGCTCTCGGTTTCCTTTGCGGTGGGCTCGCCTTCAGCGGCATCACTTGATTCCGCTTGCTGTAACTTCCGCGGACCTCGCTTTCTGACGGCCTTGGGCTCCTTAGCAGAGTTGCCGTTGTCAGCCGATTTGTCATCAGATTTGGTTTCGACTGCCTCCTCGTCCTTAGCCTGCGCCTCGGAGTCAGTAGATTCAGATACATCTTCTTTCACGCCGTCTTTATCACTTGGTGGTACGTTATTGTTACTGTCGTCGCTGTCATCCGATTTGCTGCTGTTCCGTAGACTAGCCGCTTCGGAGAAAGCGCGTCGATACGATACCGGAATGGCGGCAGGTCGTGTGCGAAGAGTCGATAATATGTAGTGTGATGCCGGAGACAAAATCACTGCTGGTCTCGCACGCGCAAGTGCGGCAGCTCGCGGTAGTGCTCGAATCATAGCTGTATGTGTGACGCACGGGGGCAGTGGGGACTATTATAGTCTAGAAGTGGCGGAATGAGGAAATTGAACTATGTACAAGGCAAGCACGTAGATGACCGTGCAGCTGGAAAAAAATAAAGAAAGATATGTCTGTGCTAGACGCACGCAAGAATCAACGTAAGCAGCAGCTCAATGACGGATCCCGTGGATGGAATGGTGCCGAATTCGATATCGTGTGAGATGGCGATGCAAGTGCAGCGGATGGCGTTGAGCAACGCCGGTGTGGGCAAGGGTCCGTCGTTAGCCTCTCAGTCAGCAGCCGAATCACATGAATCACAATCTGATCACTGTTTACATCCTTCCGACTCTACAGCCGATACTTGGCACATTAAATGCTGTCAGAGTACAATGTTGATTCATGCATCGGGTATAGATAACGGATGAAATAGTCCTAAGGGCTCTGGCTGGAATCAGTTGATCAGTAACACAGCAACTGAGTTGACTAGCTATACGTCCATTTCGATTTGCTACATACGAAGTGGAGCAACTCGGGACATAGTTGTCGTCTTCATCATCACAATCCATTAAATCAATTAAGTTTGGGCCACGACCGCGTTACACACTAAATACGCTTGAAATTATACACTTTCATATCATCATTTAACATGCATTAGCTTATTTCGAGGTGGGGAATACGGTTGAACTCATGTCTCCCTGCGGAGTGGGACCACCCGCCTTTGGCATGATGTCGAAATCGAAAATGTCTGCTGGGATAGAGTAGCTGACGCAGCTGTTTGGAATATCAACGATGGAGGAGATATGCGTCTCAACGGGAGCAGCAGACAGGAGGAGGTAAGCCTGCTCCCCGCTGTATCCGAACTTCTTGAGATACTCAATGGCGTTAAGGACAGCCTGTCGGAAGGCGACCTTGGCGTCAAGGAAGTGCTGCTTGCCGCTCTCGTCCACGGAGATACCCTGGAAGGTGAGATACCGAGAAGGACCGTAGTGTGCCTCGACAGGGCCAGGAAGGAAGACGGGGTTGTATATTGAAAGGTCCTTCATACCATTCTTAATGAGTCCAAGCTTAAGGGTAATGATACCGTGCATTTCAATAGCACCGCAGAACGAAATCTCGCCATCTCCCTCAGAGAAGTGAATATCACCGACAGAGAAACCAGCACCTTTAACATAAACTGGAAGATATGCCTTCGCACCGCGGGACAAGTTCTTAATGTCAATGTTACCACCGTGCTCACGAGGAGGCACAGTCCGGACACCCTCCTCGGCAATCTTCTTAGCAAGCTCAGGAGAAACAGCCTGGCCAGCGTAAGCACCTTCAGGATTGGGGAGAGCAGCAACAGTATGTGGGGTGTTGATGGAGGCATGGAACTCAACAAGCTTGGACTCGCGCTCCTTCCAGATATTCATCATCTCATATGAAGGAAGAGTACCAACGATACCTGGGTGAATGAAGCCAGGAAACTTGACGTGGGGAATGTGACGGGACGAGGCAAAGATACCGTTAAAATCCCAAATAGCTTTCTGCATGTTAGGGTAAATATCGCCCAAAAATGCGCTAGACTTGGCGGGATCCATGATGGCAGTGTAACCCCATGGCTCGTCGGGGAAAGGCTGAACATCCTGGATCTCCATGACAAGAAGGTCACCGGGCTAATTCAGTTAGGAGATATATTCATCGAACGTAGGATATTTATTAAACGCACCTCGGCACCTTCAACCTCAATTGGACCACTCAGGCAGTGAATACCCATGGGGTTGACATTTTTGATGTCGTCGGCGTCATCGGTGTTGAAGACCTGCCCACCGGAAGAGTCGAAGCACTCAACCTTGAAGACCTCACCAGGCTTGACTTTGCACTATAGTCGGACATATTAGGATACATTTCCGCAACATTACGATGTCAATTGGAGGTTATTGACAACTGAGAGAGTAAGTAACAGAAAAACATACGTAAAAAGGAATCTCCGGGTGCCAGCGGGTGTGGAGACCGGGCTGCTCGTGATAAGGCTTCTTAAGGTCGACCTTGATGATAGTAGGGATAGGATCTATGTGACATAAAGAGACATCATTAGCAATTGCTCATTTGACCTTGTAGGCAAACAATTAATTGTCAGACATCTTTCACACGCACTTAATGCCGAGCATTAACGTATCGCCATTGCGCCTACTCATTGTGACCCGCCGTTTGTAATGCGCTAATTACCTTTAGCCATATTTATCGTTGTAATCGAGATCAATTGAAGTAATTGAGGGACTGCGTGACTCCGACTATAAGCAGACGTGCATATGCGCAAGCGGGGAACAGGATCTCGGACGACGAACGCAGCCGAACGAGATATATTTTGGCCGGGTCTGTCGTTTCCATAGAGGTTTTGAAGATAAGACCCTTCATCTGGCCCGATGGTTTCGTCAACCCGGTCAGGTCAGACTTTTGACTTCCAATGCAGGTCAGGCCTCTCCTCTCGGCCGCACATCCGATAAGGGACAAATATGTGGACACTCTACACTAGCACTACTTATTTAGGCGTACATATTGCCGTATGTACCATTAGCGGATAGCATATATTAGAACGCTGTGCTCGATAGCTGCCAATGTAAAGAAGGTTTCAGTAACTGTTCATGATGACGCGGCCCTATGACTTTTGGCACGACGTTTACAAACAAGCACTAATCATGCCCAAATGAAGAGGTAATATCACGACCTTAGCCATAATAAGTCCGCATATATTTTAAATTTGCTAAATAAAGTTGTTGTGTGATTATCTGGGGATTGTCCGCATATAATCCGATTCAGATAATATGCGCACCATATTCTCCATATGAAATTAATACATTCAAATCAATGTTTATGACAGGGATGATATATGTGCTCGATATCGAGTCATGGATAAGGCAACGGCCAGTTGATCGTTCAGACGTCAATGCTTCACAATATATATTTCATTTGTTCAATTTAACTTTTGCTTGACAGGATCTCGAGGGCATGAGAAGTTACAAATCGTGACAATTTCGTGACACTCTAGCAGTACAAAGAGCTTGCGCCCAAGAGCGTTGTTGCTGTTTTATATGAAACTTGATAATTCGATGGTAATTGCTGAAAGTTATGTTGCGATGTCATCACCGGAGCCATATTCAGTCTGTCATGTACTAATTGAAGTCGTAGTAACGGATCGTTTGGTGGCATGGAACAATAAAACAATTGGCGGCTATTTTTGCTGAGTCTAAACTTGCACGCCGAATTACCACTTTTAATATATTGCCAAAAAATAGTAAGTTTCTTAGGGTACCGAGTCCGTGCCGCCATGATCAGAGGGGCCCTCACCTTTGCATTTCACTGGTGCCAATAAGTGAGGACAAAAGTTCCAAATTGTATCAGGCCCTCGCCAGCGGAGTAATTTTAGATCATCTATCTCCAGACTAGCATACGTAGAGGGAATGACGTTGGGGATATGCACATCATTTAGGGAAGCGTTTTCAATATATAGAATATTGCGTATGCTGATTCCGGATTGCTAGAAACCAATTCCTAGGCATTTGCTAAGCGAATGGCAAGTAAAATTTCGTTAAGAGTGAGCACGGCCTCAGATCCCATGCAAATTATAACGCTCCGTTAATAAGTGCATTAACGGACAATTGACTCCATATAACCACCTTGCCATCCGCAATATAATCTAGCGTGCCGGATCAATACTTATTTGCCAACTGAATGACATCACATCATAATCGTTACTGAAAGCCAAGCCTAATGTAACCAATAACGCCAAACATCCTATTATTCAGTGGAAAGTAGAAGTCGTAAGCTAAATTGCCGATGCAACAAGTGAACGTCCGCCTGTTTCTAATGGCACGCAAAATGAGATTATCTCATATAGTTGCATGTTTCGTAACAAATTCTCATATCCTTCTTTCCATGTCTTCACATTTAATCGATCTTTGTATTCCGTATAGAACTCCATTCGATGAGATCGTAAATAGCCACGAACCTTCATCATGTACAGGGTCTCTTCGTCATAATACGAACTTGCATGCTTGCATGTTAGACACAGCGCAACAAGATCGTCATAGCCATAAATATAGCTTATTATAGTTGTAACAACCTCTGTTGGCAAAGAAAAGAGAGAGTGTTTGAAAGTCGACGAGGTTATCTTCGTACTGCTACTCTGCATGGTTGATTAACATCAGTCTCAACCAACTATCAAAGTCGTGTGAAATGGCCTGTGCAATTCTAGAAACAGGTAAAACTTCTGACTTGTAGAGCTGGAATATACTTTTGGTCCGAGCTGATTTTGTCAAATAAATCGAGTCATATTGTGATATCGTCATGCCCTGTCACTTCTAGAAACCAGAGAACCCCTACCCTCCCGCGGCAATCATGACTCAGATGGTTTTAAAGTTTTTAGTAAATTCTTAAAATAGCTTAGCGGAATTTCAGATAGCAGCTTGGCCGAGTCCGGGCGGCGCCCATCTGCACGCCCAGTGGACCTTAATTAAATCTTTAAGGCCAATCTTCCTGCTCCTCTTATTTGTTTACTGGTCTGTATCAGCGGTGTAATTGAGGAGCATCATAGTCTTCGGGACTTTACGGGCAAAGGATCCCATCGACAACAGCAAGAGCATGGAGACGTCTCAGTTACTGGACAATCTAGACTCGTCTTGTACCTCGAATACTGTATCACCTGCAAGCAGATATGACGTTATCTCGAAAGGGAAATTGTCCAACTTCGGGAACGGGACAGATGCCACTGCTCTGCTTGAGCAGAGCGTGCTTGCCGACGAAGATCTGGTCGCGGTAGTTGTCGATATAGATCCTGAGTTAGAGAGTTCTATATGTCAGAAGCTGGACTGGCGGCTGCTGCCGGCATTGAGTATAATGTATCTCTTCAAGTGAGTATCATGATCGGCTTGTATTAGCTATCAAAACTAAAGAAGGTAGTTCATTGGACAAGAGTAATCTTGGAAATGCCAAAACAGACGGCATCGATATTGATCTTGGCTTTACGGGCAATCAGTATAACCTCCTGTTGTCTGTATTTTATATCCCATACGTGCTCTTTGCGTTGCCACTTACGCTCCTAGGAAAGCGATATGGAGTCACAAGGATTCTACCGGCTTTAATGTTTGGGTTTGGGTTAATGTCGGTCGTATCTTCTGCGTGCCAGAATTGGGCGAGCTTAATGACTGTTCGATGGTTCCTGGGGATGTTCGAGTCTGCATTCTTTCCACTTGTGATCTACTACTTGACCACTTTTTATCGGCGCGGTGAACTAGCACGACGTCTAGCTGTGTTCTACGCTGCGTCAAATGTCGCTTCTGCGTTCTCCGGACTATTAGCTTTTGGCGTCTTCCAGATCCAGAATTCTCGGCTTGAGGGATGGAGGTGGTTGTTTATCATTGAAGGAATATGTACTGTGCTTGCAGCTATTGGTGCTGCTTTCTTCCTCCCGCGAGATGTGTCGTCTGCCCGCTTTTTAACAGCCGATGAGCGTTCACTGGCATTCATTCGCGTTCAGAGGGACTCTTCTGCTGTTGTTAACGAGCCTCTCAAAATTCGTGAGGCGTTGAAAGTCTTTAGACATCCAATCTCCTGGGGCTGGCTGGTCCTAGAGGCTTGTCTTGGTGTTCCTCTTCAATCAGTGACGCTCTTTCTACCTCAGATTGTCGAACGGTTGGGCTACTCAACCATTAAGACAAATCTCTATACTGTGGCGCCTAATGCGACTGGTGCCGTGGCACTTCTCATTCTTGCATTCGCATCCGATAGATATAGACTTAGATTTCCTTTTATTGCGATTGGGTTTGCATTGCCGGTTATTGGGTTTATCACTTATCTGTCTATCACAGACGTCGTTGCTCATGTCAATGAAGCATACTTTGCTTGCTTTCTCATGACTGCAGGTACTGCTGCACCATCTGTTCTTCTTTCCACGTGGTTCTCAAACAATATCCCTTCGGAGGGCCAGCGAGCAGCACTAACTGGCGTTGGCGTCCCGCTTGCGAATCTCATGGGTCTTGTTTCCTCCAATATTTTTCGCGATCAAGACAAGCCGCAATATGTCCTTGCCTTGACCGTTACTACTGGCTTTGGCGCAGTGGGAGCCATTGTCAGCGCGCTAATGGGGATGTGGATGCGGTTTGACAATATTCGACGAGAGAACAAGCAGAACACTTGGGTTCGCGGACAAGTCGCTACTATGGCGTTGGGTGAAGGGCCGGCGCATCCTGGATTTAGATGGTTTTTGTAGGGAGGGTCTTTGTTGCTTGTTTGATATCCCGCTCTCACGTGACAATGTGTCTGGTTCATGGTCATGATTACTTGAGTAGGATATATGCATGAAGTAAGCTATTGCATAAGAACACATTGGAGTTATTTGCATTATGTACAGTTTATGTAGATTATGGTTAGTGGTTTAACACAGTCAAATATGAAGATCCCCTTACAATTTGGATGCTGCTTTCTAACAATGGGATGGCTTTCTGCTGCTGTTCAACCATGTTCTCAGATCTCCCCCAGCCCTGCCGATTCTTTCCTGGTAGCATGATTACTCGTGTTTCATCATCTCCAAATCGGATCGCGCCATGAAAAGCACAGAAAAAGTCAGACACCATGAGATCTTGACCTTGGCCCTTCTTCTTCAGAACAGTCTCACCTTCCTCGACCCACTGGTAATTTGCGTCATCGTTGGAGTTGAACCAGCTCTCATCATGCGTGACGAGGACTACTTCGTTCTCTCCGGGTTGAAGCGCTGGCAGATGCACGTTCCCATCTAGATCATATTCTCTCATCCTTGCTCTCCATGCCATCATCTGCTTTGACCATGAATTGCGATACTCCTTCACGTCATCGCGTTCATGGCCATCATAATATATAGGATGACTGGGATACTTTCGAGGCAGATATTTACTCATGGAACCACCCTGTATAGTTCTAATCCCTTTTACTTTTCTTCTGCTAATATTCGCGTCTACTACAGGATCAAACTCATTGTCTTGATCTCAAGCCTGTCTTCAATATGGATAGCCTACCTATTGGTTTCGCTTCCGAGCTGCCCGTACAACAGGATGGCTCCACTGATAGGTCTCCTTTAAACAATGCAGTCAATATGCTTGCGGAAATGATTTGGAGGAAATGTGGCTTTCGGTTTTGGCATCGAAGGACTAACTCGGAGTACCTTACGTACGTGTATTTTGTTCTCAGAATGCTGATCGTGTTCCACCTTCGGTGGCGACAGGACAGCGCGATGCACAAAGGATGGAGCGGTTTTCATGTCGAAGCTACCTTGCATTCAAACCTTCACTCGAAGGTCGTACATTGGAGAAGACAGTGAGACACAGTTATGATGCAGCATACATAGACCGCAAACTTTCCCCAGCGGTGTTAGAATTTGTTCGAGCTCGAAACGCTTTCTCTACTCCTGCAAGATATACAGGGATTTGCAAGCGGCACAGCCGTCTGGGTGGGTGTTTGCAACTCGTCAGCAAGTACTTCCAGGAAAAGCGAGGAATCTGATTCTGTAATCGAATAAACTCTTCGATCTGCCTCTTTGAAGCGAGTCCATCGTCCAGCATTTGGTAGGTGGAGTTCCACCGGTTGTCAACATCATAAGAGATAAACTTGTCTCGCAAGTCATTAATTTTACATATGTTCTTCCAGCTCTGTTTTCGTTGAGGGGTTCTAGCAACCCACAGAGCTCGAATTCGGAGGCGCGCCACTGCAGACTGCGGTCCGATCTCTTTCCCCTCTCTGAGTTTGTCACATGCATGCCGTCGCCCGATTTCAGGACTGAGAGTATTTCCTTCACGATAAGATTAAGAATATTGGCCAGACAGCGTATATAACTATCGAGGCCATGAAATCGTAGGGTATGATTGTCCGATATGATGCTGCCAGTTACAAGTCTTGTCGAGAGATTGAAATACAGTTCTGAGACTACTGTCTCATTATTACTCGCATTGTCTGCAGTAATTGTAGAGCTTGTACTCCAGGTCAAGCTCTATGAGAAGGTTTTCCACCATTTCTGCCAGATGTTCTCCGGTATGTGCCCCTCCAATCTCCTTAAACTCAAGAAGATGTTCTTGGTACTCAAAGTCTGGATTTAGCCAGTGGCCTAGAACCGCGAGAACTGCGATAGAATTTTTGCTCGTCCAGGCATCCAGCGAGAGTGCAATTGTATTGAATGTTGCGGCTAATTCCTCTTTCAGTTTTAACCGGTACTGCACAAACTCCAATTCAATGCGACGTTGTAGAGTGCGTCGCGATCCAAACGGCAACGTAACTCCAGGGAGATCTGCAAAAACTGCGCGAAATGTAGATCTTTCTATAACTGGTAAACGGTTGCAACTCTGTAACAGTCCATCGGAGGAGATTTCTTTCAAGCCGTGCCTGATGAGGGTCTCAGCTCTGTGTTTCCAAATAGCACTAATTGATATTTGTCCGGGAGCCGAAACACTAACGCCATTTGTAATACCATGCTTTTGCAGATGAAGCTTCATATTACTGGTAGATGTCCCTCTAACTGAATTGAAGGTCTTCCAGGTGCAGTCAGGCTGCTGACAGCGAATATCTTTATCAACTTCCAATTTCTTAGACCTCTTATTGATGAATTGCCTATTGGGTAGTTCTGTGACAGTGAAGTATGCCCAGAGCCACTGAGTAACAGGTCTGGCTCGGGATCCTTTTGACGTGTCGGACGTACTATCGGCAACTGACGCGGCTTCTAGTACCTGAGAAGCAGATTCTTCAGGTAAGACGTCTGTGCCTGCGACATTATCGACAGATCCATCAATCGTTGATTCTGAATCTAATCGAGGTACTTTAGGAAGTCGATCTTCAGGCTCAGCTTCCTCCTCACTACCATTAATAGTCGACTTCGCGACGGAAACGGGGAGGAAGATCGATTATCCGGCTCGTGACCTGTACCTGGACTGCGGAGGGATCTGTTCGACATTGGGATCTGATATAGAGATACGGATAGTTTTGATAGCCAAGTTCGAAAAACTGGATGACCTACTTCAATAGAGTCGTGTCAATTGATGATATCCAAAGGGGTTTACGTCTCTACTTATACTTATAGTGTTTGATTGGTCACCACATCACCACTTGGCGATACAATGGGCGATAATATCGCCGGACTTTTCTGGCCGGCGATACGATATGCGATATGGGCAAAACTCGGCGATATCGTATCGTGTCCAGTCCTACTTGATATCTCCGCGCAACGTTCATCGCACCCGTAACCTGTTTCTTGGATTTTGCTGGCTTGCAGTTGTCGTTGTTTGCATTTACTTCTGACGCGCCGACGAGACTACAATTCAGGTGACCTCAGGTGACTAAAATACCTCTCATATTTATGGCATAAACGTGTAAATGACATGGGGTATGTATTACGTAATCCCGCTAATTTTTCCCTGCCCCATAGTAAAGTGGCCGTACAAAATGTAGCAAACCTCGGTCGGTTTTGTTTTCGTCAAATATAAACTAACAAATTGTATTTTTAAATAGACCATTTATCGTCTGATTTGGCTTCTAGGAGGATATCGATGTGGTGCCGTGACGTGATGTTTCTAGAAGTGTGGTCAAAAATTTGGTCGGTTCTTGCTGTCCAACACTCATGCGGACACGTCCCTGGTACCCTTACCCTCAATGAACTGGCTCTCTCTCGAAATTGGTTGTGTTCGTGTCGTAGCTGCTTTACTCTTGTACACACAACATTCTTTATCAGGAACTCAGTCAGAATATCTGTCTCGTGTTTCGGGGTATCTTATTTCTTGGTCTCTCGTACGGAACGACCAATAGTGGCAGAATGGAGATACTAACCAAAGCTCTAGAGTTTGACCCTTCGTCGTCATTTGAGGTTCACTGATTATCTCAATTGCCGTTTGACTCGTATTATTTTCCGGCTACACGTCTCATTCACTTACTTGGAGACTCAGCAAATTGACATGCCATGTCCTCCGACAGATCTTTAGGTCGAGATGTCCATTTTTACGACATATCACGGCCCGACAAAGCTCTCGGTGGACTGATTTTGACACCATCCATTACAGAAAAAACGTTTCTTTTCGCGCTTGGGATTCTCATCATTTCGGCGCATCCGTATGAAGTATACTTGCGAGGTACCGAGGAACCCTCGGACCTACCGACGAACCTCTACAACCAGGCAAGTACGACATAAAACCCGATTCTCCCGGAGGTAATATGTTCTTAATAATTCGAAGTTGTAGCGGTTACTGAGATTGAAGCAGGCAGAATATTAATTACAAATGAGTTTTCCATTACACGTGTACTCTCGCACACGGTCACTGGCAGAGATGAAACGTTCCGACAGCGCGTTCGTGAGAGAGATAGGAAGTGCGTGATAACTGGCATTGCCATCCCTAGCAGGCTTGTTGATTTGAATGATTGGTCGAGCTATCATGCTGCCCATATATTCCCACTCTCCGGCGAAGAATGGTTCATCAGAAATGGACTTTCTCGGTGGAGAGACGGAGAGCATGACACGGGGATAAACTCATGCCAGAATGGTGTGCTTTTGCACTCCCATATCCATGAAAAGTTTGACAACTTTAGCATCTCCATCAATCCAGATGATTATTACAGGATAATTGCTTTCAGGGACGACATTTTCAACGTGGGCGGGCGAACCCTTGACTCAGTTTGTCGCGATCCGAGTAATGAGCGAAGTGTACGGGATGAGCTCCTACGGTGGCACTTCCGTCAAGCAGTGTTGGCCAATATGAGAGGTGCTGGGGAACCAGTTTTTGAGACTGACTTCCCGCCTGGAAGTGATATGGTTGGGGAGATCCTCAGCGGGCCAGCAGCAGTGAAAAGGATGGAGCAGAACTTTTCTCAAGACTGGGTGGGTTATCCCTCGTTTAAGGAAGTGTGTCATGGGCAAGTAGAATTGCGTTATCGCTAAAGTGTCTGAAGATGAACACCGGTGAAATTATCATACCCCAAGTGAATATTGTAAAGCATTAGCATTGAAACAAAATTTATCGAGCACCTGCAAGGCCCCTTGCGCCACAGAGTTTAGTGGCCCAAATTGCACTGGTCCGCGCGTCACCCTGCGTAAGTGACGTGTGGCACTGATCGTTATGAGGCTGTTCATAGTATCCTATCCAGTCCAATATTATTCGTAAATCGGCGTCGAGGCTAAGTAAACTTTATTTCTGTCAAACGACGCGTGATAAACTTGTTATGCAGAACCTCCTTTAATCCTTCCCCTCCAAATTCGGGTCACATGATCCGCGACGAATTGGAGAAGCCAAAAACCGCGTAAAACTTAGAAAACGAAACCCTTTAGACCCTGACCCTGAAACCCTTAAGACCCTGAAATACTAAAGAAACCAAGGTTTCCATGAGAGGCTTGAGGATATATTTGCAAAGTAGAGGAAACTCAGAAGATTAAGCGACAGATTACTGAAGAGAATATCCTCAGAGGGGCGATCAACAAGAAGGCTCTCTATGAGGCACTCGTACAGCTTATTACCCAGCGGGACCTTCCTTATGCGTGCGTCGAATGGCAAGAACTCCATTCTCTTTGTAATTACACAGTTGAAGACATCCTTATTACCAACTGGCATGTTATTCCAGAGCTCATTAATGGCTCATTCGAAATTCATAAAGACGTTCTTAAAGCCAAACTTAAAGCCTCTCTATCCCGCGTTCACTTCTCAGTCGATGTCTGGACATCACCGAATAGGCACAGATTTCTTGCCATATGCGCTCATTTTGTTGACGCCGAAACAAAGCGACTTGCCAAAGCTCTAATAGCATTACCAGAGGTAATAAGTCATGGAGAAGAGGAGCAAGCGCAGCGGGTTATACAGACTTGCCAAAACTACGGCATCATCGACTCAATTGGATACTTCACGGGCGATAATCATGGCTCAAATGATAAGCTCTGCCGCTTCGTTGCTGTCGCTTTAAAATATCATGGTATCCTAGACTGCAATCCGGCTCATCATCGAGAGTCAGTTGTAACGGCCACATCATCAACATCGCCGTCCAGGCCTTCTTATTTGCCTGTGACAAGGAAGCAATCGATGGGGTAGTGCGACAAGCGGACATAGATGATATTCCCAATTAAGGAAAACCTTGCGCAACAGATGAAGCAGAAGACAAAGTCAAAAGCGTCTGGATGGAGGCAGTTCGGTGGTATCGGTAAGATTCATAATGTCACTGTCGACATTCGAAGCCCTACAAGGCTTCATAATGAGTTCAAATCACTAGCAGGCAAGGCCCTTGGGCTCGATAACGACACTAGGTGGAACTCCTGGTACGTCTTAATTACTACCGCATTAGAGCCAAAGGTGCGCGTCGCTCTACCACCAATATCTTGGCCGTCATTATGAACGCCTCCGCGATGATTCCCTAACGCCCGAAGACTGGCGAGCTCTTGAAGACACGGCAAGCTTTCTCAAGCCCTTCTATCGAGCGAGCTTAGAGTCAGAAGGGGATTTTGACTCCATTCACAAGACAGTGATGACGATGGACATCCTTGTGGCTCATTACAAGCGCTCCGCGGTATATACTACCTACCCTATTAGACATCAGCAATTGGGTTCAAGAGAATCCACTGTGTGATGTTCTTTATCTGCTGTGCCTATTTCAGATTCTCAGCCTATTTCAATACTACTCTGAAATCCCTTAAATTGCGAAGGATAAAGTTTGCTATCTGCGAGAACGAGGCAAATTACGAGTTACGGATGGACACTGCGCT
>JAJLTN010000351.1:52191-79791 GCA_030568215.1 Lipomyces kockii
AGTTAAAATTACTATGTGCGCGAGCACCTGATTTTAGTCACCTCACCAAATCACGCAAGTACCCAATCTGCAGCTGAAGCTGATGATAGGAACCGAACGCCGGATTATTTGTTGTTGAGATTGAGCGTACAGAGTGCCTCAAAAGCTGGACTAGGTTAGGTATTATGCGCACGGGCTCCATCATACGGGAAGAGGACACCGAGTTTCTACTTACGAAAGGTGATAGCGCTGAGGCCATAGATGGCAGAGGCTTAATCGCTGCTCCTCCGTTGCGTGTGTTGTCGCTCTTTGTCCTCGTCCTCCGTTGTGTGCGTTGTCGTTAGTTCGCGCCCCCGCGCTTCCGGTGTGCGTGTGTTGTCGTTGGTTCGTGCTTGCCGTCTTCCGTTTGTGTTGTGTAGTACCAATTTGTTTGCTCTACGTCCTTCCCCTGAAATTATCACCAGAAATCGATTACATCGTTATTGCAATAGGCTATTGCAATATGCAATATACGATTTTTGGAATACAATATTATTGCAATATGAAAATTGAATGCAATATTGCATATTGCATATTGGAAACCATGCCTGCTCTTAGATGGCGTACAATGTTGGTGGAAGAGGATTGCCTCTTGGAATCGGACGTGATCCAATTAAATTACATTCCAGTACCCTAGTCAACTACTGCACATTGGATGATCCTATCCACAAATTTCCTCATTTTGGTGCGATTGTCAAACCACTCGTTGCGTGTTTCCGTACAGATGAAATATTGCCAAAACCATGATTCTTTGGGGCCCTTCTGACTAACTGACGACCCCGCAATAATCGAATTGAGATTTTGCGGCTATGGTACGGATTAAGAAGGGAGAATTTCAGAGTCGGAAAGCTGAAGAATTGGATCAACTTCTGTATATAACTCTGATGACCGATGGAATAGTGCCACGATGATGAACCAGGGTCTGTGGCCTCTAGAATTGGGCTAGAACAGCGAGTATCTGTTTGACTTTCGTAGCCGTCATTCAGTGCTAGGTAATCCAGGCGGTTCCCTCTGGTATCCATTTCAATTTATAGAATTCGAAAGTTAAAAGCAAATAGTTCGGAAGATACCGTTAGGCAGGATAATTGCACAGACGAAGAAGCTGTGAATCCGGGCAATTGAAGTTGTGCCAGCTTCAGTCTTAGGGCATCGTATGCAGCCATATAGGCACGCTATCCCCAAGATTACACTACAACGGCAGCACTGCATTCACTGGTCCCCGGCGCAACGATTCTTAACTCAGAGCCAGCGATAAGGGTTGATAAGGCAGATGAAAACGACACGACCTGCCAAGGCATCATGAAGTCAAGTCTGGACTTGAAGACGGCCCGTTAACTGCGCCAGTGAAGCAACTGACAAGTGAGTCTTTGGATTACTAGTTAACCTGCAGCCAAGTTGATACTCTCCAGTCTGCATATTATTTTTCATCAGTCGAGCCGGTATTGAGTATAATAATGGCCCTAAACGCGTGCTCAGTCCTTAATCAATAGCTAATACTGCCGACCAAAAACCTCGCAAGGAAAAGCCGAGAAATACATGATGCATACAATCCGAAGTCCATTATTTAACAGCTTGTCTGCTCGAATAGTGAACCTTTTGTCTCGGCAGTTGTCGGAACTCAAACAATTTTACTATCATCGTCGATATTAAGAACCGAGCATGAGTCCATTTGCGACTGAAGGTCATTGTCGCAACGGACATATATTTCACGTTAATCAGTACAAAAGCAAGAGAGGAGAGAAGAAAGAAAGACCTTTATATAAATCAAGCTGAACGCAACACATCAAAGATCCGAAATAAACTTCTACTAAAATAACCACTAAGCGCCTACCATATAACCATTGACGTGCAAAATAACCACTAAGCGTCTTCAATATAACCACGTGAAGCAACAGTCATTCATTGTCTTGCATAGCAAATAAAGTATGATCACTGCTCGCCACACTGCTCGCCGCACAGATTGGTTGTTCGCCCGATATCATAAGCTTCCGATAACCGATGAAAAGTTACGTATCTTCTGCTAAAGCATTTTGGAAATCTTCTGGTAATCAAATACATGGACTAAAAATAACATCGTTCGTGCTTTCTGCTTCGGATTTCGCGAACTGCCGGACATATATGACATTGTGTTGAAATAACAACTATAACTTTAGATTTAGCTAGCAAAAATGTGTAAGACATAAAGTTCATGCTAAGGCATATGGAGTAACGCTAAGAAGAGGAGGACACGTCATGAGAGTTGCTGATGACAGGTTAAAGTCGAGCATCGCAGTGCAGGAAGTGGCGTTATAAATACGCCACGAAAGCTAAATCTTGCTTATGCACATACGACTCAGGTATTGTGCATCCACCCTAGAACCGAAAATCCCAATAAAAACGCCAAAATTTCCCAACATAACCCTTACCCTGATAATTTTGCACAGTAATGTTGAAGCTGATTGCGTAAATGTGAGACCAAACTTAATAGTCGGGACAAATTGATAACAACCAACTGTTTACGCTATAGTAAATTAGGAAATTTAATTTTTTAGTATAGAATAGTGTCAGGGTCAGGGTTTTAGCGAACGTACCCTCCGGTCAAAAGTTGGTGTTTGCCATAGTTAAGAGCATCAGTACCCACCAAAATAGTACCAGCAATCACTCTCCAAAATTTTAATTCAAGGAAATAAATCAAACGACAATTACTAGAGAGCAATGTTACTAATAGTTTAATATATATATTTCGACTTGATAAATGGCAATGTGGTGGTGTGGATAGAAGCTGTTGGAAAATGCGAGTACAATTTTCGGTTCTTGGGTGGATGCACAATACAATCAAAGTGCATCATCTTTGTTAGGATGATAGCCCGTACCCAGCGAGAATATTGATGATTTATGTCCTGCTCAGGTTACTTCATTAGGGGTTGTCGTACCACAGATGAGCATATCTCCTACGAGATTGCAATACAATTATGTGTGGTATATGATCTGATCCTATTCAAAAGAAGAATAGACTGAAGGATAGTCTCCAACATATCAGTCCACCTTCATATGAGATCACGTAAAAAGTCGTCTCACCTGAAGCATAACTTCTTACTGAGGATCAGACATAGTCAGACTATCACATAGTATTCTAAGTGTATATATAGAGCTCGTAATCACCTTGGATACGATAGTTGATTTATGTAATCAGTCTACGGAGATCCAGCAACCCCTTCCAATTAAGTTCTAATCGAACCCTTCCACTACGCTTTGTCAATTCACATCACTCATTTTTTCAGTGGAGTTGGTGAACGAAGCTGTGGCTTTTATCCAGAGTAGTATATATAGTTACGTCAATTGAAATAGACATTGATCACTACTAACTTAGTGCGATTCACCATGGGCCTGCAGACAATTCCATTTAGTTCTCACCTATTTGAATACCCATTGTAGCCGGGACTTTTGCCATTTTTAAGTATGATACGAGCGTGTACGCAGTTATTATTCACGCGAATTGCTAATGAACTATAAATTTGACTGCAGACCTGACGCTGTACAACTTACTATACTACAGCAACAATCGTAACAATCATATTAAATGGTGTATATATTAATGTACAATGTACACAATAAACTAAACTATATCGCAGGCAATGTATGCATTCCTACTCATACCTACCCATACCTCTATACTCGTCGTTCCTACCAACCATGACCAGCATCATTTTGCTCCTTCTATAGAACCCCCGTCCAAAATACAAAAGATAATGCACAATATAGCAATGCCATGCAAGAAAACCTTCCACGATGAATACTAAACTAATGACCCCAAACTAATTAAAACAGAAGCACATCTAAATTTTGAATCTAAAATCCAACCGATTATTTCCCTTCTCGTTACCACCACCATTTCTATATTCCATTTGCTCTAGCTCTGTCATAGTACTCCAAATCATATCTCGCCTATTGTTCTCTCGGATGTAGTAAGTACGGATACTGATTGCCAAGACAATGGATGCAAGGTTCAAGGCCAAGAGTACGTAGTTCCCGCGGTGATAATAAGGCGCGTCATTTTCCATGTTGACATTTGCCGCAGTGAGATTTCCAAGCTGAACGGCAATGTTGTAGATACTCTGTGCAAGCGCACGCCTGTCGGGGTCGTTGGAGTTGGCAGACACCCAGGACACCAAGATGGGTTGATAATATGGATAACCGAGCACCCAAGTATAAGACGCAAATCGCCACCATCTGTTCGCGGAATACGGCAAAAACTGAAGGAAGATGAGATTTGGGAAGACCCAAGCTGCGGACAAAACTGCAAACAGCCACTTAGTACGGTAATGATCTGATAACTTAGAAAAAGTCGTAGTCCAGAAGATATTCAATGCTGCGTATGGAATAATAAGAAGATTGATAGTCGTGGTGTCGAACATCAAAAATCTCATGTTGATAGGGAAATAGTAGCGCATAGTTACAGATGGAATGAAGCCAATATATCCAAGAATAAAGATTGGAATTAAATATTTGTCGGTCAATGCTCCGAAAACCGAGCCGGCAATTTGCTTGGGAGTCTGACGTTTGCCGACATCCTTATTAGATTGATTCTTCTTTGACGGATCATCATGTTCCACCCGAGCACGCAAAATAGCTGCCTCGCGAGGCGAAAGAATGTTAGCAATACCAGGAGTTTTCAATGAAGGGATTAAGAAGAACGTCGCGATGCCGATAGCCGTAATAAGTAGTCCCTCCAATAATAGAAGCCATTGCCAGTTTTTCAGAGTGCCAACATCCCGCATAAGAAGGATTGCCGATGCCAATAACGCAGAAATGACGTTGGTTCCGGATTGTGTGGCCCAAATCCACGATAACCGAACGGACAGCTCGTCCGACTTATAGAATGAAGATACGTAGAATGCAAGACCAGAAACGAATCCACCCTGGCAAAATCCTAATGCTGCACGGGTAAAAAAGAAAAATGGACGAGCTGTGATGAGAACCTGAATCGTGGAAACAAGGCCGAACGCGGTCATAAGAGTGGGCAGCCATCGATCCGGACCAAAACGCTTATTCATTAACTGAGACGGAACTTCGAGAGATAGAAAGAAGATCAAGAACAGTGACTGTCCAACATTATAGTCATTCGTGGTCATACTCGTATCAAGTAAAAAGTCGGAGGAAACAACTTGTTGAATATTTGATCTAGCCAAATCGAGAGAAAAGAACATCACACAAGCCAAAATCATAACTCGCAAGTCGGTCTTTCGCAGAACTGTTCGTTCTTCTTCTTCGCTCCATGGAATCCTAGACGCTCGTCAGTATTTTCTCGTCGGCCCAATCAAATATCGTGGAATCTGGGAACTGACTGGCCATTTGCTAGCGCAGCTTCTATTTCCGCAGCGTGGTACTGATACTCATTCCCCTCAAAAGCCTCGGGAATTACCGTATCTTTCTCATTAAACGCGCCATACTCCTTTTTGTCAGCTGTGTCGGCATTCGTTTTCTTATCAGTCAGCAGCGACGAGGTCTCGCCGACACCATCACCAAGCTCCTCCTCTGAAACTAATGTGGTTTTATCATCATAACTACTGGCGTTATCGCCTATACTCCCGCTTGCTGACACCATTAAACCGATACAGACCGTCTAAATAATGGCGAACTTGTGGTGGATTGTATATCGTCAATGTTTCATACTCGTACTAAGGTGCTTAGGACTCCTCGGGGCGACAGAGTTTAGACTTTGTGGTGCATTTACACTAGACGATATAACCCTAATCCTCATTTTTACTGTGTAATATTTCTACCACTAGCGTATGTTTGAGCATGAACCGTGTCACTCTCTTGGGCACGAAGCACACAATCGTCTAAAAAAAGCTCGCAATGACTACAAAGACGAGATGCCTAACTACTAATAAATTATACCGCGTCTGACTTAGGACTAAGTAGGTAAACAAGAAACAGAATTTAGCGCATTGTCAGAGTCTTAGAGAATCCATAACAAGTTGCGGTAACCTACAAAAAATCACTATCGTTAATTTGTGCACGATTATGCCAAGTCGAGATACTGAGGAAGCCTTCGGTGGGACTTGTACCTCTTCGCGGCGAAAATAGCAGTTTTCCCATCTAAATTGTATAAATTTTAAGTGCTCTACTTAGTCAACGCGACAAACTAAACAAAATACGCTAGTCCATTTAAGGAATCTTAATTTCCCGATACAGTGTAATAATCTAATAGTGAGAACCTTATTTAAAATTAGCTTTGAGTACCTCGCGGCCGTAAGTTGTCCGTCCTCATAGTTAAGAGCCCAGGTACTCCACCAAGTAGTACCAGCGACTACCCTTGTAATTTTTGATTTACAGCAATATCACAGCGACAAATTATGGAAAAATATTTACTAACAGTTTGATATATATTTGCGCTGCACAAGTTCAATGTAGTGGCGTGGATATGATTTATTGTACAGAACCCTTTTTTCGGGTCTAGTCTGAATGCACCATACCCGCTGCTGCTCTTGCTTGTGTCCATGACTGCTAACTGAAGGCCTGCAAAAGTTAC
Organism: Lipomyces kockii; assembly: GCA_030568215.1. Classification (NCBI taxonomy): domain Eukaryota; kingdom Fungi; phylum Ascomycota; class Lipomycetes; order Lipomycetales; family Lipomycetaceae; genus Lipomyces; species Lipomyces kockii. Next base: position 58,724 of record JAJLTN010000351.1, read on the forward strand.
CCTACCGTGTCCATCCAATTACGACCAACCTAACTGTCTAGGAAATTGCGAGTCACCCGGGTTCACGGAACACAGTAAGTTGAACATGCGAAAATACTTAAATATGATGAAATAATCAAGTAGTTTATCCAATTAATTATTTATCCGTGGGAAATATACTGGGGAAGTGGTAAACAATAGCCCTAATATACAAAGCGATATCGCAATACGTTTAATTTTTCCATGTTGCACCATCCTACCTAACGCCATGCAAGCAAATACACTCCAATTCGTCTAATTAATCCATCCAAACAGTCATACACCTAAAATACCCATAAAAGTTAATAAACTCGTCGCAACAACTCTCTAAATCCGTCCACGCTTTCCAGAACGCCGATAGATAGGCGATGACCATCGCCGTGAAAGAATCTACGCAGTGTCTAAGCCAATTAGTATCAAGCCTCTTGTGAGCTTTATCAGCAAATTTGCAAAGTGAACCAACCTGTAACCATTGGTTTATAACATCGAGTCTCAGCCGAGTAGGATTTTGACTCAGCAGATACAGCAGAGTACTAACACATGCCCTCCAAACATTGGTGATAACCTTGGTACGCATGGACGGATTAAGATATCGTTGCATGATGTCAAAATTATCCTCAAAATATTCCAGTAGAAATGACGTAGAATCAAATGAATCCTGATTCTGCTCAGCCATCGTCTGCATATTAGTGGTAGAGAGGACGAACGCGATTATCGGAGAGAACTAGTTCTACATGTCAGAAAACACCCATTTTGCATACAATGGAACTTGCCTTCTCAGTGATAGCCTCCGCCATAAAAGACTCTTGATAATCAAGATCAATAAGTGCGTTCTCGTAACATGAGATTGCCGAGTCAATGGTTTGGATCTTTCTGATCTCTAATTTGAGAATTCCACTCGGACAAACCGCCAAAACAAACTCCTTCGGGATCGTCAGCTATTTTTGCATTAACGCATCATAGTAGACACTAGAACATACTGGTGACGTAAGCTCTTCGTCGAGCCTCAAATGTGTTACACATTTACCGAGTACGGATGTAGTACCGTCTCTCTCCTGCTGTCTGATCAAAAACTCAAGTATTGTGTCCTTCTGAGTCACATATCCACATTTTTCAGTCCATTGCAGCTTGGACTTAGAAACAGGCCTAGTTCTTGTAACTGTAGTTCGCGATTCTTGGTTATTTATTTCGACATGAACATTGCTCATGCTGCTATCGTAAACCAGCACCGGCAAATCATGTGCTTCTATGACAGTAATAGCAAAATGTGTAGCAAGCTCGCCCAACCTCGTCGAATTCACCATGGCTACTGAGTCATCAATCATGTCACGCAGCTTCAACAACCTCTCCTTCAGAAATCTGATATAATTCATTTCTACGCAAGTCTAGCAGTCGACGTGATTAGTAACAGTTTGTCAGACCATCAAAATAGAATTGAACCAACCTTCTCTGAAATTTTGTACAACGGAAGCCATTCATTCTCACCTGTTTTTACAACGGTAATAGTCCGTCGTGCATCAGTAGAATAGCCGAGGTCCGTGCAGAAGCTAACCTTCAGCCTGGAGACATATGCTGGTATTGTCACAGCGATATTCTTCAAGGCTGATTGAATCAATCTCTGTTTGTATGTAGTATTGTGTAGATGCAGGTCGGTGATAAATTGTTGGTATTGTGAGAATAAACCCATAATTATCACAGCTGATGAGTTATTGTGTTGCTGTTCTGACCAGGAGAACTGTAGACATTAGTCTAAAACGGAGCTGAAAAAGAACACTGAATATACCTTATCTTTATTTATGATTCCATCTATGAACTGCATATCAGGAGCATCAAAGTATTTCTCAATATATGCGCATAACTTCCGTTCAACCTCTGTATCGGAATGTCTGTGTATATCACAGGTATTAGGAAACGAAATAGGTACTAATGGACGTCATACATACCCATCCGTACTATAGGCCCAGTAGTGCAACTCATTCAATGCTTCCTTCAGCTTTGTAACATCATCCAACCGCAACACCGGTCTCCGCGTATCTGAGCCGCAGACGATTTTTTCATACACATCCCACACTTCAGTAGACGCGGCCTCCACAACCCCCTCAGCTACTATTTTATCAATATCCAGTGCCGCATTCCACTTTGAAATGTCGACATTTGCGAAGTGCTTTGGAATATTACATAATTGAGCAACACTGCGGAGGCGTAAGAATGTTTTGTTAAGCACCGCAATAAAGAGGAACATATCAGGCCATGACGGACTTTGCGACATTTCACTGATCTCGTCGCTAAATCGATCCTGAATATATTTCTAGAAGAACAAATGTTGAGCTGCCAGTTCTATCACAAGCACATAACGGGATATACCTTCAAAGAATCTCGAAACCATCTGACAGTTGTTTGAAAATTAATCCCAGATTCCGCAAATAGCAAATCCTGATATAAATAAAACTCCATAGTAGCGGTCATGTGTCCAAGATCTACTTTCTCTCTGTCCCAGAGCGTTGCAAGTTTGCGCATCATGGAGCGTGTCAGATAAAAGTGAATCGTCTTCAAACAATTGATATATAGTCGTTTCTAAAGCATTGATTAGATCTTACAGCAACGTCTACATATGTTCGTCGATGACTCACATCTTTCAATTTCCAGGGTTCTTCAGCAGCCACAAACGATTTCCGGGGATAGAAGTTAATGAACCTCACGACATTGCACAACATTCCGAACGTCATATATCCGCTCTCAAATAGGTCCTTGGCAGACTTCAACAGTAAAACTTCGCGAGTTGACCTGCTGATCCTCCAACTAACATACAAGCTATTGAACAGATCCTGCGAATCCTTCGCTAGAACTCGCACCGACCGGCGACACAGGGGATCTTCAAGTTCGGGATGCGATTTAAACTTAGCTTGAAGCAGTGGAATATCGCGAACCATGGCCAATTTCAAAAGCGAATAGTAGTAAGCGGGTGGATCGGGCGGTATGTACACTAAATGATGAGACACGCCAAATTCTGACTGTGGTAGCTCAGGAAGCGTGTTATCGACAAGCCCCAATATGAGCTGATTGATTTCCGAAATTTCAAAACCCTTCCATGCTTTATATTCTTCTTCCGATGCAAATTCTTTGACTAGCGAGGAGTTCGTGGGACCGAGTGACGTTAAAAGCTGCTTCAAGTCATCAACATAATCCTAAGCCTTAATTAGATGTCAAGCTACACAACTATTGATTTCGTCGTAGAGCATGTACCATTATCGTCAGGCTGCCAGTCAATGCCAATACGTCATTCTGCACCTCATTTGGAGGAATCTTGAATATTTCACCTATCACTTCGACAAATGGAACTTCCACTGTATCTGAATATCTGACTCCAGCAGGCGCCGGCAGAGTCAGATAATTGAAATAGCTGATCCTCGTCAGATAATCGTAAGCGCTCTGCCTCTGCTGCATTCTGGCAGGACTGATACTTGCATTCGCAAGCTTGAACGAGGACTTATCGGTCGCTTGATCCATTCCGGCGCAGAGCCCCGGTTACGAAGCTCCTTCTAATAACTGCGTGTATGCTGATTACTGCTATCTGGTATTCGATTGAGCGAAGCCCTTCGAGCGAAAATGAGAAGCATTTGGGGCTTCGCTAAAATCTCTCTGTGCGGCTCAAAAGTGCGGAGGGATCAGAGCAAAATGAGTTTCCATGTGATACCAAGGGAGTTATATATATTCTACACTACAACGAACCCCTCAAAACGTTCTAACATATCATAATTCTCTACGGATGAACGTGCCGCACATAGCTACTACCACTACTCCCATAGATCTTGCGAAGTATATGCAGGTACAATACACCGCGGCATTTCTGGCCGTCCGCATCTTGCGTACGCCTTAAGAGGCCAGTAGCACTTAGCCAGGTCTTCAATTCCGAGTTAACGACTCACATGCCTTTATTAGTTCCGGTATCAGGTGAACTTTTGTTGTTTGGTAGAGGTCGACGGGCGGCCGTGTTCTTTCGTTGTACTAGTTGCTCTAGAGTCGCGTACAGAAAGCGAAACGTTTGGCCAAGAACCAGCCCATAAGTCAGTATTATCGCAATTGAACGGGAAGAAGAGCTAACATATCTGCTGGAGGCCAATCCACCAACTGGAAGAACAACCACTCCGGATATCATATTTTCCGTCAGATACAGCCTAATATAGAAAATTGACGGTCTTGTTTGGCGGCTGGGATTTTGGACGTCGGATGGGGCGTGCAAGAATTAACGCGAGAATATTTGATCTTGTATGGGATCTAGATGCCGTCAATGGCATTACGACTAGCATTCCGAGCCAATTTTCAATTTGAGCCATCATGTGTACAATTGAGCATGTCGACTTTGCAACGTCGCTGGCTTACTAAGGGTACTCGAGACTTCGAGCCATTTGGCACCGAAGCGGCTTGCAAACCAGAATACGCTGTGAACTGTTCAATTGACAGACACTATGTCACATGCTACAACGTCAATTTGTCAATTTATCAATTCCAAGCGGGACAAGGAAAAGTGGAATATTTAGCCAGACCGGAGCCAAGAGTCGGATGACCACTGCACCAACGTCAAGATCTAATGATCACATTTTAGATATGAAATCTATCTGGCTGGCCTGCGCGTAGCTTGAATGTGTTACTGAATGGAAATACATTTACAAAATATTCTATATGACAACAAGCCAAATATCATGATAAATAAAACCAAAAAAGAATATTCAAAACTGAAACTAAAACCCTCGCATTTTGTATGCATCATCTATAGAACCGTAGACCCATTTATCATTTGTATGATTTTCTACCCTTAGGTGCCAAAGCCAAAACCAAAACCCATTTAGCAACGTCACTGCATTACATTACCAGAAGCAGACTCATCTTCTGTTGATAGTCGTATGCAGAGTGTGCTCTTTCATAAACGCGCACGAGATGATATTCAAAAACCCAAGCACAGCCGCAAAAATAAACACACCCCTGCATGCATCCAAATAAGACGATATAACCAACGGCTTGTACTCCTCCGGCAAAAACTCAATTTCCTCAACAGAATCTAATACGCGTGCAATAATTTCCTCCGACCCAGCTCCCGTGATTCGCGTGAATAGCCTTGACGCGAGAACATTTTGGAAAATAGCGGAGGCAATGGAGACACCGATAGTGGAGCCGGTTGCGCGGAAGCCATATTGGATTGACGTCGTGACCGCCTGGAATTCGTGCGGCACGGACGCGATCAGAGCGATTAGGGTCGACGTGAGAAGCGACCCGAAGCCGATACCTGGCACCAGCAGGAAGAAGACCTGGACTGGCGTAGCAGTTGTGGGACCGTATGTGCAAACCAGAAGACAGCCGACGAAGAGGACTGATGCGTTGAAGATCATGACACGATAGTACTTGCCAGTGGCTCGCATGTATGAACCAGTGGAGATTGCGCCAATGCCGGTCCCGATGAAGTTAGAGATAATGTTTGTACCCGCCGCAGTTGCTGAAATACCACGGACGGCAATAAGATAAATGGGAACATAGAAAAGGTGCGAGTAACTGATCATAAAAATAAACGAGTTCGAAAGGGCTGATCCAAAGATCGTACGGTCCTTAAGGAAGATGATTGGAAGAACTGGCTCTTCCGCGACTTTAGTCTCGATATGAACAAATGCCGCGAGGAACGCAAACGACAGCGGGAACAGAACGAAAATAATCGGATGCGACCATGGCAGATAATTTCCACCCATCGACAGCCCGAGGAGGAACAACGCGAGAGCCGTAACTAGCGTGAACGATCCGGCGAAATCAATCCGCTTCAGTCGGCCCGATTCAATCTCATCCGCTGGCTTGGACTTTAAATTGATCTGAATAGCAATTGCCGAAATAACAACAAATGGCACCTGAATGTAAAACGCCCATCGCCAGCCAATCGCATCCGTGATCAACCCGCCAAACACGCCGCCAATAGCTGCGCCAGAGTTGTACAACACACTGCCGATTCCGTGGAGAAGACTTCGTTGACGGAGAGGCACAAGGTCACTGAGGGTGATGACTGAGAGTGAGTTCAGTCCACCGCCTCCGATACCAGCGATAATACGGGCAAACACGAGGAACCATAATGATGGAGCGATTCCGCAAAGGATACACCCAATCGCGAACGCACTCTATAATTGCTGTTAGAATATCAAATGCAACTGATTGTAAATATCCTGTATACGTACGTTGCTGAACAGAAGAAGCGCCTTTCTTCCATAGATATCCTATAATCCGGGGTTAGCGAGCGACGATCGACATTACGACAATACCTGTAACAAACCAGGACATACCGACACTTTTCCATACAACGGCTGGAAAGCAGCGAGCGCAATCAAATATGAGGTCGCAATCCATGAAACCGATCGAAACTCGTGAAATTCCGACGCGATGTGTGAAATCAGCGTAACGATAACGGTACCGTCCAACGCGCACAGAAAAACACCAATATAAAGCGAACAAAACAGTGTAAGAAGCGCTCGAGTACTTAATTCGTTGACTTCCTGTTCAGCAACTTGGTCCGAAACATTGCGTCCATTGCCGACGTCAGCGTCGTCGTCGTCGTCGTCGATTATCGCTTCCTCGTCCCGCTCGTCAAACTCACCGAGTAATCGAGCTGATTCTTGGTCGATAAGCGAGTCCCTCCGTTCTCGTGCCGTCACCATCTCAGGTTTAGTGATTCGCAAAAAAAAAGTCGAAAAATTTAACCAAGAAATCCTTCGCAAAGAATCAATTAAATATATATCAGCACGGCGCCACAGCAAGAAAATAACTTGATTACTGCCTCCAAGATCGAGTCTGACACTTTGCAAGTTTTCTCATTGCACGAAATGCAATCAAAGATGGCCGTAGCGCTGCTGTCTTCTCATGGACCCACCACAGCTTGCGTGAGGCGCGGGTCGCTGGACCTGCCGGGTCGTGTTGGTAGGCCCTAATTGCCACGGGAAACCTTATTTGTATCATATCATCATTCTGCGAGTCATTAATTTCAACTTTTTTATTGGATCAGACAGGTCCGCGCCTTTAATTTGGCGTTTATTGCTTATTAATTATTATTCATTGACGATACTGGTGCGAGAACGCAGCTCTGGTGGTCCAGAAATTTTCGCGTGGTCGTCGGCTGGTTACACGCGCACCGATCATCAGACCTAACCCTCCCTGTCTACTTATAATAATATACGAACTTTGGATCCACCCCCGTGAAGAAACGACGTCCCTATGGTATATGATCCGGTCGCACTACAGTGTCAAACGACGACTTGGTGCAACCTATGATGATGTACTTTATTGGCTTCATATTGATCTCTATATGCTATGAAATACATAATCGTCATGATAAACAAGAACATAAAAAATTTATAAAACCATGCCCAATGAAAACCTCTATATATATGTCACAAAAAAAATAAAAAAAAAATTTTAATAGCAAGTCCATTATTTCCAGATTACACCAAAGAAACCGTAACCAAAATCTCAACTTTTGTTCTTATTGTGCCGCACATAATTGTGCCCAAGCAGCAGGTGGTTCAAATTGCGCGATCTTCTTCGGTTGGACTTCAAACTGCATTAGCAAACCGGCTTCCAAATGCCATGTAATGTGGCCTAATATCAACATTAGCATCAAGAGATCAGCAATACAAAGCAATCTGGATAACGTACAATGCAGTGGCCATAGACCTGCATTGTCAGCGACAAATCGAAGTAATGCCCAGCCAAAGGCCTGAATCCCGACTGTATCTCGTCGCATAGGATTGGTCGTGTTAAAATTGCCGTACTCTTTGTAAGGGAACGACCCAGCTCCAGTACCCATAACCCAAAACTTGTATCCGTGAAGATGGAAAGGATGGGATCCGTCGTCCAGATTATTAATCAAGATATCGACGACCTCATAGTCAGGTACATTGATAATGTATTGGTCTTGATTACCACCAAAGACACCCAAAGGGAGAGGGCCTGTGTTGTTAAGCAATTCTGTACTATTATTATCTACAACGGCTGAGGATAGACCAGGCGCGAGCATTTCGTAAGCCTGGTTAAGTATGGCAGCACCAGATGTGGGCTTCCAAGACGTTCCATTGAAGTAAGCGAGATCAATCGCGTAAGCTCCAATCAAGAAGCTAGAGTCAACGCGGTAGAAAACTGTTGCGTCCGGAGCCTGCATAGGAATCATAGGTTCAATTGAGGTGTTGTTGAGATCAAGACAGAGTAGGTCCGGAGCGACATCGTCCCAAGAGTCGGTCGCAGCCGTCATGCTGTTAGAATACGGCGGCGCGTCACTATCGGCATTGTCGGTATAAGTAAGCACACCTGTGATTCCGGAATCGAGCACAGGATTGGTGGCCGCAAAGCAGTATTCGTTCAACTCGGCTCTGACCCAGAAGTTGTCTGTGCTGGTAATATTGGTCGTGATCAAGACCGAGTAGCGCTGAGCAACGGCAACCGCAAGCTTGTGCAGAGTGGTCGGCTGAATTAAAACGCCATCACCTTCAACCAGTGTGAGCGGATGCTCATCTACAGAAAAGTTGATTTCCGCGAAACCTCCAGTATTTATAACTCGCAACCGATATGTTTTGTCTCGCTCAAAGTTAAAGATCGTGCGATTGGCGTCTTGCTGATAGCACGGGGCGCCAGGGGTCAGCGTGCAGTTGAAGTAAGCTGCGCCGTTAATCAAACCATTGTCGGGAACAGGCTCGGTGTTTTCATTTCCGGAAGCCAAATAGCCTGCGAGATAGCCTTCGGAGAGGCCGTGATACCAATCTGAGATAAGAACAACCTGATCGTAATCGTACATGGCACCGATCAAGTCGTCTTCTTCCTGCGAATGGATAATAAATGGGCCAATAACGCCATCCATGTATTGCGTACTGTAGTGTGAGTGGTACCAGTACGTGCCATACTGGTCAGGGACCGTGAAATTGTATGTGAACGACCCGCCGGGAGGAATACCACACTGACTGATCTGGTACGTACCGTCCATAAAGTTGGTGCCGTTTTGATAAAGGCCGTGAAAATGCACTGTGGTCATATTGACACCGTTGTTCTGCACGTTGACAATCAAGCGGTCGCCCATGTTAGCCTCGATCAAGGGACCAGGGAATTGGCCATTGATGACTGTCAGGGTTCTGTTGTACCCATCGGGCCAGCCGGCGACGTCACTGATTGTGAGATTGTAGACACGAGTCGTCACAGGCTCCGACGAATTCCAACTTTTACTGATACGGTAAGCGGTCGACGTGTCCAGCTTCCAGTCTGGCAAAGTGAAGGTGGAAGTCGAATTCGAGCTAAGACCTGGACCTGACGACGAAGGCGATGATGACGAAGATGGAGTTGCTGAGTTGTGCTTTCTGGTAAGACCAATACCCAGGCCTAATGCGATCGCAGCAGCAACCAAGATACCGACACCCAACATGATCCAGTTCCGAAGACGATGAGGGCCATTCTTCTGGCCCTGCGGTGTTTGGGCCAACTTCTCGTAGGTGTGTTCGTCGTTTGCGGACGACATGATGCAACAATGAACCTGGCTGGCTGGCCGAGTGATGGATGAGCAAAAGGGACAAGAAGCTGTGAGAGAATAATAAAACAGGCCGACGCGCAGAATTAAATCTAAATGACGAGAAGATTTTGATTGCGTTCTAAAGTCTCGACTGGCAGCTGACCGCGACGGAACTGGATCTGGCGAGCGATATCCGACTCTTTGTCAAGCAACTTGATTAGCCACATCAACTATTAAACCTAAGTGCATAATTTAATTCTCGGAGATGAAGTTGATGCCTGGATCTCGATATGACAATTTATTATAACTCCGGGGCCGGAGATAAATTATTTGACATAGCATGATACCGATGACCAGAAAGGTATCTATCTGAACTGACGGCACACGGGCTCGCAACGACGGTCATGACTGGATGTGCGATTGGCCAACAGTGGAGACCGAGGCGAGACTAAAGGTATAGTGTAAGCCATAATAAATAATATTGCCAATCTACGAACACAGTGAATTGGAGACTCGGGCTGGCAGCACGTGGAGCGGTTGCTTGTTGCACGTGCGGCGACGCTCGAGGGCAGTTGGTCGCGTTCAATTACGTCATCGCCGCCATTCTCCGCCGAGTCGGCACGTTTCTTCCCAGTAGCGGCCAAGTATGACAGTCCAGTTCATCAATTTACCTTAAACCGAAATCAACAAAGCATATTTTTTTAGCCGTCCACACTAATTGTAATTGCACCGTCCGATTTCTCTATACGCTGATTGGCCAGTGGCCCCTGTGTCCGCTTTCACGCCGTGTCCGTCTGCTTCGCGATTCGCCGTCGACAGGTAGTGAGTGGCTGTTAATGCCGCGGTCACTCATACACACTCCCACTGCTATCTCCATGATATCCGCAGTCGACAGTACAACGCCCGGGACTAGTTCCGACTAGTTTGAAAAAAAGTTTTGTCAGCGCAAAGTGGCTGCCATTGCCGGTTCATTTCGCGTTTGACCCGCATGTGATATCTCTCTTCCTGTTGGGCAGTACGCCAGAAAGGGATCATCAGTGACACCTGGCAGGGTGCTGTGTTCAGTAACAGTACCTTATTGGATTTTGGACTAGGTCAATTGGCTTTTTCGAACCGGCGGTAGTAGATTGATAGAGTAACTAACTCAATTGATGAAAATCGTGAATCGAAATAGAATGGAGAGTTCTCCGAGTAAGACACCAGCATAGGCCCCACGCCCCCCTCTTCCTCTCTTCGCAGACAGAGCAGGGGCCATCTGTATGACCTGACAGGCAATTCCGCTCCCATTGACGTGAACAATATATATCAGATCCGTTGCGCCCGTCCCTTCCTGACAACTTTTAACCTACTCGTCCAGAATATCAACCGTCAGTATCAGCCTTAGGCAGTCCACATCTGACAATGCAGTTTTTAAAGAAGTATGGCTTGGCCTTGGCGGCCTTGACGCCCGCCCTCGTCAGCGCTCAGTCCTCAGCAGACTTGACTCCTAGCTTCTCGGTCGTCGAACCATCTCTTACCGCGATTGAAGCTGCTGCTGCTACCGTTATCCCTGAGGAATATACTTCCACGGTCCCTGGCAAAGCCTTCGACCGATTCGTGGTCATTTTTCTCGAAAACACTGTATGTGACTGCAAGTGATTGCAGTTCCGTTAAAATGCTGATTTCGTTTAGGACTACTCTGCCGCTTATTCCCAGGCCGATCTCGCTTACCTTTCTGAATCTGGTCTTCTCCTTACCAACTACTTCGCCGTTACTCATCCTTCCGAGCCTAACGTATGTTCTATTTATTTCGTATGAGTGAATATGTCTAACGAAAGTCGTGAAGTACATCGCTGCTGTCGGTGGTTCCTACTTCGGTATGGATAGCGATGGTTTCTTCGAAATCCCTTCAAATGTTTCCACTATTGTCGACCTTTTGGACACGAAGGGAATTTCCTGGGCAGAGTATCAGGAGCATATGCCGTACGCCGGTTTCACAGGCTTCAACTTCTCCAACCAGGAAACCTACGCTAACGACTATATGCGCAAGCACAACCCCCTTATGATCTATGACTCTATTACCAAAAATGCTTCTCGTCTTGACAACATCAAGAACTTTACTTCCTTTTATGATGACCTGAACAACAAGCAGCTTCCTCAGTGGATGTTCATCACCCCCAACATGACAAACGATGGCCACGACACTACTGTCGATGTTGCTGGTACCTGGACCCGATCGTTCATTCAGCCTCTGATGAACAACACCTACTTCTGGAATAACACTTTGGTTCTCATTACCTTCGACGAGAACGAGACCTCCAGCATCCAGAACCGTGTCTGGGCTTTGCTTATGGGCGGCGCCCTGCCTAAGAGTTTGCAAAACACGACTGATGCCACCTTCTACACTCACTACTCCGAGATCTCCACCGTGGAGGCTAACTGGGACCTTGAGAATCTTGGTCGTGGTGATGCTTCGGCTAATGTCTTCGCCTTTGTTGCTAATGACACCGGCGTGACGGTCCAGGATGTCGACTTCTCAAATATTTACAACAACAAGTCCGCTCCTGGCTACTTCAACGACTACATGATCCCTATTCCTCCCCCTGACGTGAATGCTGTCAACAGCAATGGCAAGGGAGTGCTCCCCGCGATTTCGTCTGTCTGGGCTAATGCTTATACTGCCTATACGGCTAGCGCTTCGTCTGCTTCTTCTTCCGCCACTATGTCTGCTTCTACGTCCGCCAGTGGCACTGCGTCCGTTGCTGCTTCTTCTACTTCCGCCGCCGCAGCCCATACTTCGTCGTCCGCTGCCGAGAAGCTCGGACCGGTTTCTGGTCTCCTTGGTCTTATCGTCGCTGCTGTTGCGTTGATGTAAACTAATGGAAGGTCTTCAAGCTAGGAGTTGTATTAGATCGTGGCTGACATTTTTTTGTTGTTGAGAAATATGTTCGATTATTTTGACTTGAATTAAATTTTTTTAATCTTTTGGTAATACAAAAAGTTTGATGCTCTGAATGCGCTCTTGCAGTGTTTTAAGCTTCGGATATAGGTTTTGGGGGCAACTTTGTTACCGCAGATGGTGGATATTTTATACCTAAAAAAAGTGTTTTGGTTTGGCTATATCCTTGCAACATAAGTATTTTTTGGTTATCATCGGTGATATGCGACCTAGATCTATGAAAGTTTGCTTAGCCAAGATCCCACTCAAGCACAGTTGCGTTACAGGCGATTCGTAAGATTTGTGGGTCATACCATCCCTGCGCTATACGGTCTCGTTGCCGCTCGTATCCACGCCCAACATTCACGTCGAGAATATGGCGTAATACAGTAATTTTTCGCTGCGTTATAGACTTTATTAATGTAGAAAATTTCCCGCTTCTATTGCAGCGCATTTTTCATTCCAGGGGTCGACCCAATGATATTCATCTTTTATAATCCGTCGTTACCTCGTTGATATAAGGGATGCCAGTCAGCTTGAGCGCACGGTCGCTCAAGACCGGCTCCTTCAATGGCCGTTCACGGCGATGCGGATCGAGCTTGCCGTTTCGCATAGGATGATTGTCGCTGACGAACTGTACGTCAGGCCAGTGACTGGTAGATAGGCGGTCTAGATTGGGGCGAAGTTAGTCTTCAACTTTGCAAGCAAGATATCGCAAAAAAAAAAAAAAAGCCCAAGCTCACTCTCAAACGCTGCCTTCTTCCTCTTCAAATCCTCCTGCGTGGCATCGGCAACTGGCATGTAGCAAGTATACACCACCAATCTGTGGTTATCCCCCTCAGGCGACACGTTATAATGCGGAGTACGCGAGTCCCACAAGAGTAAGTCTCCGGGGTCGGCATCGACCTTGATCCACTCACACCCGTGTTCTTCTAGCCACTTGAGGCCCTCGTCCGTATACATGTAGTACTCCGTGCTAAACACCTCGACAACCTTGCTTTCGCTCTTGAAATGTCTGTGGAATTCGTCCGAGAGTTTGTGCGCACCTTTGCAGACTACAAGACCGCCGTCTTGCGGACCGTTGGGGAGAAGATTCACGAGACTATGTTATGATTAGCTCAGCTAAGACTCCAGCGCCAAGCATAGTAGCGAACGCGAACCCACCCCTGCAGACACCTAAATCCAGGTCTCCTCGGATCCTGATCTTGATGAGGCCACGGCGTATTTGGAGGCACATCCGTACGATGCGGAAGGCCGACGTTGATAGCGTCGAACGACACAATCAGGTCCTCAGTCCCCCAAATGCGCTCAAACACGCCGACGACACCGGGCTCAGAGCGAACTTTCCAAACAAAGTCTTCATGCGACACACCGTAGTCATTGCAGATACCTTTGTTGCCGATAACCGGGAGGTGATCCTTGTGGAATGTGCTTGGGTCGTTGCGGTCGAAGCCCAGATTACTACATCAAACCGTTGGTTTCTGAACACTCCCAGACGTCAAGTTTTTGGGGGGAAAGTACTCACAATGACTCTAACCATTGGTACACAGCCTCTACATATTCAGCTGCATGTTCTCTAGAAACGGCGCCCTTGACAACACAGTATCCATCACGAATAAGGTCCCGGAACCAATCCTCTAACTCAACATCAGGCATCTCAGCCAACTCCCGAATCGAGATCGGAACGGTCTGCTGGTCCGTCTCAACCACCATAGTCGTCGTACTCATTCTTACTACTTCTGGATAATGATGCTGTAGCTATTGTACGTTTGTTTGCAAACGGTATTGTAAAACGATGAGACGGGTTGCCACTGCCCGACCGGTTGCGATTGCCGCATTCGGACCCGTGGGGGGGACCATCACGAGATGGCCTAGTGCCTGACCCCATGGGTTTGGGCAAGCATGTGTCAGAAATGAGAACCCTGAAACGCGCCAACGGCTGGCACTCCCACCACATAAATACAAAGCACTGGAATTCTGCACACTATTATGTTATAAAAAATAAACAGTTTGATTAAAAATGCCATTACTATGTAATATCAGCAACATATACCGCACAATGTTCAACTGGCGGTTAGAGAGATTGGAAATTTGGTTTGATTGACAAAATCTTAAATCTTATCGGGGTCACGTGAGTAAACCTGCCAGGGTTCGGCGCGTTAATAGTTGGTTGGCACATATAACTATTGCTTTTCTGCTTTCTTTTTTCTAGACGGAGTTGCAGACTCCAAGAGATTCCGAGCATGTCGTCACTGCATAATCTCATCTCCAATAAGTTGGTATGGTAACAAAACAAACACTAATCTAAAATCGGTACCAATATCCAGAGAAAACTTGGCGAAAGGTTAGGAATCGGCTACATTCGCCATGAGATCCTATGGTGTGCTGCTACTATTGTAATCCAAATTTGATAGCCCTAGGGTTTGCAGTTGAACGAATCCCCGAGTGACCGAGAAGACCTAACCCTGTATCGGGCCTGTGCGTTAGACGACCTCCGAAATCGGCGAGAATTGTCGTTGTCTGACAAGATATCCTGATAAGATCACCACCACTGATAAGGTTTCCACACCACGGCCACGAATTGTATTACTCGCATAAATTCCTCATGTAATACCATCGACCGAAAATTTTCATCAATGCAGATTCGCAAAAGATTTTGCAGATATCAGCAAAATACCATTAAGAAGAAAAAGTGGCGTCGGTGGCGTAATGACTAGTTTGGATTCGCGACTTAGGTTCAGGCGTGGCCGCGGGCCCCCGGCCGTGCCGCTTGGTTTGTTCCTTCTTGGATTAGTGCCGTCGTTAGAGGTGAACTCGCTCGTCCAGCTCCCTACGATAATTGATGCGCACGATGAGGCAGGCGAATAATACTGCGGGATTGTTGTACAGTCAGGGGTGTAAAGCAATTAAGGTCCGACAAAATTAAGAATTATCATTAAGCTATGGCCCTATGAATAACCGACGCTAATAATGATCCTTATCGTAAAACACATCAATTTGTTAGGATGCTGAGGATGCGCAGGGCGTCGAGCTCATACTTGGTCTCAGCGCGATACAATATCAATAAACTACGGTGCAAATGTGGCAGTTGACCACGAGATCGCAGAAATGCGGGAGGGCGACGGCGGCCGTGAGCAGGAGCGAAAATTTGTTCGCTTCGAGGCAGTTCGAGAGTCGCTGTCGACATCGTCATTGCGCTGGGCGTCGAAGCCAAGTACATGTGAATCAGGGCAGTAGCTGAGTCCCTTTGCGCGCGGATCCTTGGTGTAGTAGCTCATTCGACCTAACTTCTTTTTTCCGTAATTACGTCTCGTTGTGCTCTGACACTCTACTTGAAGTAATTACCAGACTAAACTTACCATCCCGTCATTGAATATATTAATTGTTCTTTGCGCAACAGTGAATAGGTCATCGTGCTACGGGTACGGTACATAAAGGATTGTGGCACCGCGCTAGGCTTATCTCGTGCTAGGCTTAAACGTCGCCGACGCCTTCGCCGCCGCGCTCATCTAGAGAATGTCTTGCGTCGTCCTTCCATGCAGCCACTCAACGTTCCATGCGGCAACCAAGCCACATCAGCCATTGTCTGCTCTCAGCGCTCCGGCAAACTTTCCCACTATCGGACTTTTGTTGGTCGATTGCACCTCATAACCCATGGCTCCTGCTTCGAAGATTTAAATAAGAGTGCACTGTCGTCCTCTGCCTCGACAG
This sequence comes from Lipomyces kockii, assembly GCA_030568215.1. Classification (NCBI taxonomy): domain Eukaryota; kingdom Fungi; phylum Ascomycota; class Lipomycetes; order Lipomycetales; family Lipomycetaceae; genus Lipomyces; species Lipomyces kockii. The sequence continues at coordinate 74,884 of JAJLTN010000351.1, forward strand.
CAAGGAGCTCAACGCCCGCACTTGAGCCACTACCCTACGCGTCACCGCCTACATACTTAGTCACAAACATTTGTCTGCCCAATGGATCCCGAAAAGAACGTCTCCTCGTCGAGTTCCATGGAGAAGAACGAGGTAGAGCCCGTCACTATCGATACCGCTGTCGGCTCAGTCGGCATTGCGCTCGACGCTGTCACGACCAACAATGTTGGCATCATCGAACCGGCGGTCGAGAAGGCAATTTGTCGTCGTCTCGACATGCGTTTGCTTCCCTTACTGGCCCTGATGTATCTCTTTAAGTAAGTCCTTCCGGTCCTACGTCTTAACTGCCATGCTAACAAGTGTAGTTCCCTCGACAAGAGCAACCTTGGTAACGCAGAGACCGACGGCATGAACAAAGACTTGCACTTTGCTGGCAACCAGTACAACATCCTTCTCTCCGTATTCTACATTCCATACGTCTTGTTTGCTTTCCCTGTTGCTATGCTTGGCAAACGCTTGGGTGCTGCGAATGTGTTGCCAGTTCTCATGTTTGGATTCGGAGTCATGTCACTCCTGGCTGCCTCATGTAACAGCTGGGTATTGTGCCATGTTGATTTAATTAATTGAATTGGGATGCTAATTGGGAGCAGGGCGGGCTTATGGCTGTGCGTTGGTTCCTCGGCACCTTTGAGGGTGCTTTCTTTCCTCTTGTCATTTATTACCTGACCACTTTCTACCGTCGTGGTGAGCTTGCTCGTCGTCTTGCAGTTTTCTACGCCGCATCCAACATTGCTTCTGCTTTCTCCGGCCTGCTCGCCTTTGGTGTGTTCCAGATCCGGCACAGCTCGCTCGCTGGCTGGCGCTACCTCTTCCTCATCGAAGGCGCGGCGACTGTCATTATGTCGACTCTGGCATTTTTTTTCCTCCCACGTGATATCACCCGGTGCAAGTTCTTGACTCCAGAGGAACGTGAAGTGGGATTTCTCCGCATTCAGCGCGACTCTTCCTCCGTTGTCAATGAAAAGCTCGACGTCAAGAAAGCTCTCAAAGTCTTCTCGCATCCCGTCGCAGTCGTCTGGGTCTTGATTGAGATGTGCCTCGGCGTCCCGCTCCAGTCTGTCTCGCTCTTCCTTCCCCAGATCGTCGCCAGATTAGGCTATTCGACAGTAAAAACAAACCTGTACACTGTCGCGCCCAACGTCTGCGGCGCAGCCGTGCTTCTCATCCTGGCGTTCTCATCCGACTGGTCCCGTCTCCGCTTCCCTTTCATCGCAACCGGTTTTGCATTCCCTGTCATTGGCTTCATCATATACGCCTCTATCGATGTCCTCCATTCCACAGGTGTTGCGTACTTTGCGTGCTTTCTCATGACAGCCGGCACCGCGGCACCGTCGGTCCTTCTCTCAACCTGGTACAACAACAACACACCAGCCGAATCCCGCCGCGCAGCACTAACAGCCGTCGGAGTCCCTATGGCCAACGTAATGGGTCTCGTCTCGTCAAACATATTCCTTAGCAAAGACGCGCCGGCATACCTGCCTGCCCTTGGCACGACCGCTGCGTTCGGCGGCGTGGGACTCGTGTTGACCGTCTGTCTCGGATTCTGGATGATTGTGGATAATAAGCGCAGGGATCAACGGCAGGGCGTTAAATTGCGTGTGCAGGATGTCTCGACGGAGATTTTGAGCGAGGGACCTGCTCATCCTAGTTATAGATGGTTTTTGTGATTTCTCCCACTTTGTTTCGGAGGTATTTTGTTCGTTTTCGGATAGATTGCGGTTTTTGGGATGGTTTAATGACATTGCGTTGGCATCAATTGGGGACATATAGGAAAGTATTGAAATAAAACACTGAAATATGCATTAGCATCTCGCGTACCATCAAAAGGACAACATATTCCTTCGCTTCGTAACAACCGTGCCGCACAAAGTTGTAAAGATCTGAAAGCGGATGGCAGGACCTGTAAAGTATATAGCGATACCAATTATACAAATACAACAAGAATAGTTTAAGCTTTATTTTCCCTAGCTGGGAGTTCAACCTACTATCAATATTACTTAGAAACACGATTTTGTTGTAAGTTGACAATAAGCGAATGCCTGTGGTGACAAGAAAATTGGGAAATTACGCAACATGCCGTAAATGGAATGTTGCAAACCGTTACCCGGTGTTACCCGGTGCTGAGGGAGACTGGGGTGTGTGTTGATGAATGGCCTTTAAATTAAGCCTTGATGGCCAAGTTGGTAAGGCGCAGCACTAGTAATGCTGAGATCATCGGTTCAAATCCGTTTCAAGGCAGGTTTTTTTTTTTTTTTTTTACTTCGGCTGCTGGTTTTGGCGTGTTGTAACGCCGTGACGCGCCTGTATGACTGGCTAGCTTAAAGTTTGACTATTGTGACCAGCTAGTGCACCGTCCCCTCCTGTTGTTGTCCGACCACGGGTGTTTCCCATTTCTGTCACCGGAGTGAGTCTATCTTTGACTTCCTCACATATTCCTGGCTGCTTCGACACTTCACGGCTGATATGTCCCAATAATCCACCGTCCATTCTCGCATGTAGCACACTTGGTGGACCCACAACAATTGCAACATTCCTGGTCCCATCGTACCACAATTTAGGATACCTGTGTCCCTTGTCAGTAGAGCATGAATAGCGCCTTCGAAATTACATACCGAGACTCTCCTGGACCCGTTCGTACTCCTTCCGACTTGTTTGCACTTCTAGCCAGACGTCCGGCGAAATAGGCCGCCTAACAATATTAATTCCATCATTCGGAATCCCCTGACACCTACGAATCAAATGGTGTAATTTTTGTCTTATTTTGGGACGCCAATTTTTGGTGATGTTCAGATAGTGGCCGGGTAACCAACTAACCGGTTGGGTGACCCACCGCTCATCCAGAAATTCGCGATATCATACGTCTGATATAGCCGCTGTTTGTGCGGCGCTGAACCCGTGTCCGGGGCCGCAGAACACTCGGCAAACCCACACTCAACACAGTCCGGACGAAAATCGTCTCTGCTAACAGGCTACAGTCACGGACTTGTATTTTGATCCCACCGTAACTAGTACTTCTGAACAGTCAAACACTCTGAGATTATACCACCTGCAACTGCTCTGTCATTCTGATATCAACGATCCTGTGACTACTTGATCATATGTCCGATCGGCGACCGAGGAAGTTATGGATCTGCATCACGCGATCGTCGAGCCGTCGACCTGCAACATATATCGAGCGAGGGACAGCAGGGAAAGAGAAAGAGGAAAGCCAACTGCGAGATTCTTTCCACTGAGAATAGACGACATCCCATGACGGATCATTCAGACTTGCTGGACGTTATTAGACGGCCTCTTTCGCCGGATGTTCGACTAGAGGTTCCAACCAGTCGAGAGGAGAAACGAGCAAGCGCAGGAGGTCCTCGAAAGTGAGGACTCGATGTATGTAATTTCAAGGTCTTTGTTCATGCTCTGCTGACAGAAGGCCACAGGTATCCTCAACTGTGCTACGATAGTGCCAGGAATATCGCAATCATCGTCGCTGCACCTAGTGCAATTCATTCAAATATTGCTGGCGAACTGTTGAATAGTATTGTAAAAGAAGTTATGATGTATCAAGGAATCGATGCTAAAATTAGGCGTGGACTCTCTTTGGCAACAGACAGAACAAATGCTCGTGGACTCACAACGAGAGGATGGGACGGTGCACTTTTGTACCGAGATGGAAACCGCTCTACATTGATGATTGCCGTTGAATTCGGGGTGTCACAGGCTTACGAGAGTTTGCGGGCCGCCATCTCGTGGTCCGTGTGTGCCTTGCACTGTCGTCTCGGCATTGCTCTGTCTATTCGCGAAGGAGGACGCGGGCAGCACTATACTACCCGTCCATTCAGGAGGGCAACGCCACATTCCACGAGGCCGAAAAAGATTTCCGTCTTCAGTTGACGCAACGTCCGTATGGACCGTTGGACAGGGACGGTGTGATCTGGTATGGGCGCGTGCGGCAAGTGATTCTCGAGACATATCGCACCCAGGACGAAGACACTCCCGAGACGTTGCTGCACCCTTCATAATCTTTGTAAGTGACGAAATAGCAAAATTGTGGATTATTCCAGCTACTTACAAAGTAATAGAAGATTGTACAGGACGGTGAGTTTGTGGGCGACGACGTCCCACCTAGCCTTCGCTATCCGTCAATTCAATCAATTCAATCGGGCCCGCCATTACTAATCAATCAATCAATTCGAAGAGCCGGTTGATTGATGAAATTGACTGATTGACGGGCCGGCCTGTGGCAGACGCGTTGGATCTTTGGCCCACTACAACTTTGTCTAATGATACAGCGATGGAAGCGATTGCTGATCACTTCAGTCTTGGAAACGCGCCTGAACGCCGAGTCCGTTGTATCGGCCACATCATCAACCTCGGCGTCAAGGCACTGCTATTTGGGAAAATCCATTAAGCCTTCGAAGAAGAGATTCCGGACGCTCAAGCCCTCGAAGTTGCTACCCATCGGCTATGGCAAAAGACCGGCCTTTGGCAAACTGCACAATATCGTGACTTGGATTAACCGTTCGGATACCCTCGCGCAGGCGTTCTTGAAGCTGCAGAAAGATTACAACGAAAGTAACCCTTCGAAACGTATCAAGGTCCTGCCTCTTGTTTCTGACAACCAAACCGGTGGCTCTCGCAGTTCTACATGATTGAGCGAGCGTTGAAGCTACGTAACTTCATTGAGGACTAATGGGACAATCAAGCGAAGGCATACTGCCGTTCGCGTAAATCGAAAAAGGATATACCGCTGTGCCTTCAACCTGATTCGAAGCTGACCGATTCTGACTGGTCGATGTTACAAGAACTGCAAAAGCTCCTCTACAACTTCAACGTCGTCCTCATCATCCTTCAAGGCGATTCAGTACTCCGAGACCGAGT
>JAJLTN010000351.1:79801-168512 GCA_030568215.1 Lipomyces kockii
GAGCTTGAAAAGGCCAAGAAAGAAGAGGTTGAAAATAGCTACAGAATTCAGTGGCAGGCTGCAGTCAACTGTGCCTGGGACCGACTTGATAAGTAATACCAACTGCTTGACGATTGCCCGGCTTATTACGCTGCCGTTGCCCTCCACCCGAGGTACAGATGGCGATACTTTGGGACGAAGTGGTCAACCCGGGAATCGTGGATTACTGGCGCAAGGGCAGCGGTCCAACGACTATGGGATTCTGACTACAAGAAGCGACCGGATCAGCAATCAATTCACGACTTTCCGGCCGTTGCAATTGAAAGTCTCATTCGTGAGCCCATTCCATCAATATTCCGATACTGTGAGCCCTCCGTTGATGCCGGACCTCGACGAGCCTGAGGACCTCCCCGATGACGACTTCAACGAGGAATCTGACGACGATACCGGGGCCGTGAGTCTGCCGGAGGACGGCGACGGCGACAGCGAGGTTGTTACGCTGTATGACTAAGTGCTGTATCAATTGTCAATTCAATTCAATCAATTCAATCCGGGCCCTCGATTGATCAATCCAACTGGCCATGACGGTTGATGACCGTCAATCAATTCAATCGGACCTCCCAGTTGATTGAATTGAGTTGTTTACCAGCCTGACCCTGAACCGCCAGATGGCAAGCCAACTAATTAAAACGAGGAATGCCCCATCAAGCCCTCACAATCAAAAGTGGGATTAAGTGGAGCAGAAAGTTGGTGTTTAGATAGCTGTCTAAGAATAGATATGGATGGTCAAAGTTCTTCTGACAGTAATTATACTCTTCTATTCATATATAAGAGCCTAAGAGGCTAGAGGTTCGTATAGTGTGCGACCAGGGCGTAATGTGGAGTACGGATTCTGCTCTTGGCATTCGCGACCTCAATGCCACTGAGGCATGGGTTGTACAATGTCGAGACAATTTGAAGTTCTGATTTTTCTGAACAGAACTGAATGAGTTCTATTTTATTTCATATTGGTGGAATTTTGGCGATGTTCTGTATATATATGAGGACGCTGATTAAATATCGTCACACCACCGGGGCAGATACGGCAGTAGAACCACAGCCAGTCATCTCAAGGTACATACTGTCATTGTGAATGGCGACGATGCGCGAATAATTTGACATAAAACCATGTTGACGCATTATTGTAAGGGCTGCGAAAACTGCGCCGGAACATTCGAGTCTAATGCTCTCGTCTAAAGGCCTTCGTTTGCTACCATACTGCATGTTGCTTATTATACCATAGGTACTGACAATGGGAAAGGAAAGCAGCTATTAACGCGATAGTCAGGCTCTGCTGCCCGATTTGCTGCCGTCAGCTGCCATATTGCACTGAACTCCCCAATAACATGGTCATCTCATAAGTAATTATGCAAATCATAATAGATTCATAATGGCAGATTACCATCGCCCACCAGCGCCTCCCGGACCTCCCGGGTCTCCGAATTGACCTTGGTCTGTACCAGCGAAACCTCCTGAGCCGCCTGGACCAGCGAAACCTCCTGGACCGCCTGGGCCACCAAATTCGCCTGGACCGCCTGGGCCACCAAATTCGCCTGGACCGCCTGGGCCACCAAATTCGCCTGGACCGCTTGGACCATGGAAACCGTCAGGACCGCGGGGGCCACCGTAATGGGAGTAGTATTCTGGAGGTGGCCCATCGAACTGAGGACCACCGTGTTGGGGATAGTTTTCTGGATGTGGCCCATTGAACTGATAACCATCGTAATGGAGGTAATTTTCTGGATATGGCCCATTGAACTGCGGACCACAGAATGCGTCATCCTGGAGATCGCGTCTACCGTGTTCGCCGTGGGATCCACCTCGACGACGGTGATGTCTATCTTTGTGCGAGAACTTCTCCTCGAGCAAGTGTGTGATTGTCCCGCCCGCTACCGCACCTCCTAGTCCACCGAGCACGCCGTGGCCGGAATGCTTGCCCACCTTGTGACCGATGAAACCGCCCGCGACAGCACCGAGCAGGTTAGCGCCGAGACCGCGGTCGCCGTCCTCGCCTTGCCGATGCTGGTCATAGGGCATCTGCTGAGGCTGATCCGCACCGTTGTTGCCGCCGCCGTAGGGCTGGTTGTTTGGGCCTCCATAGTAGTCGTTTTTTGACATTGTGACGTTTAGCAATGTAGAGTGTAGTAGTGGTAATAGTGGAAAGCGCCGATGAAAGGGAAAGGAGGGGATCAAGAGTATCAGTGGAACATATATATATATATTTATATATACGCAGTAGAGTCCGCAGCCAAGGGGTACTTGGTGCTGGGAAGTCAGACGTCGAAAGCATGAGCCCCCGTCAAATCCGATCAAATTAAGCTGCTTGTGATTTGTCTGCAGCTTCAAATACCACACTTTGCCTGTTTGGGAGATAATGTTATCGTATATGCTTAGCTTGCCGACAGTTACGCGTCACCATGCGTCTGCACAGGCACATAACGTTTAGTATCCTGCATTACTGCGCCGTAACCCCCCACACAGCCACAACACACATTACTGATCTCAAGCTCCTGGTAGGCTTGGCCAGCTACCGGCTGCGCCGCGCGCCGCAGCACGTCAGCCCCCCAGGCCCAAATTGTCGTCTTCTCGCTTGAAAACAGTTTGCGACAAGATAATTCTTATTTTAGAATGACTATTATAGTCGGAGCTCGGATGTTCATTTGCAATTCCCCACCTGGAAGATTATCGACGGCGAGTGTGAGGACAAATAAACTATTTGATATTTTGACTGTCGCAAGTCTTTAATTTAAGCAGCATTCTTCAGCTTCGTAGTGGAATGACAAAATTATTAATACTCTTGTCAACCCAAAATAAATACAAGATCAAACCATATCAGATGCGATCATGGAATTGACAGAAATCCAAGAGTCTTTACGAAAGAAAACGTTAAGGTGGAGGACACGCACGGGCAGCGGAAAATACGCCGGCGTGTGACCTCCGTGGCGGATGTTAATGAATTCAACCACGCAAGCGCAACTTGGCTAGGCGTGACTTTCTTCTCGACAGGAATTTCTTGAGTTTGTCGAGGAATTTCATGTTGGCGACAAAGTTCTCCTTTGGAATCGTCGATCAGGGTCATTACTCGGAAAAGTCCTCTGGTTTGGTGTACGCGGCGATAGGAAAGGCTTTGCTAAGCGGGGAATTAGCGACTACGGCGGCGCAAAGTTCCTCGCAGGCTTCGAGAAGTCCGTTCCCCTTGGCCTTGATCTCGAAACGTGAATAATCAATCTGCACGGTCGCGATGGAGGAGCACACTCCATCAGCTCCTTGACAAGGTGTGCCATTGCGCCAACAGTAATTTCAATTGGACTTGTTGTTGTAATCCGCGCAGTGACCCACAACGTGCAACCGAGCTCGAGAGGCTTGTCGAGAATAGCGGCGGCGGCTTCGTCGTAAAGTCTGGTGAATAGCGAGAGGTAACCATCAGGATTTAGCTTACAGACGCAAGCATCCCTAAAACATTTCTGCCCGTACTATGAGGTTAGGTCAGAGTTGCTCTGTTGGCAGTTTACAGATGCTCTCTCACAATATTATGTTAGTCACTTGTGCGCGGAAATGCCCTAGTTGTTACATGCCAGAGCGCTGATATGGAACCATAGCGCCGAAGCCGATTGCGGTCACCTGTGAATAGTCCTTGCCCAACTGCGTAGAAGGGAAGTCGCATAATCAATTTTTAAATAGCTGTAAAAAGGTTTAAGAGCTAAGAGCCAATTGAGCCGTGACAAGAGCGCGTCGGGAAAGTAGTTCTGTGCACTGTTTGCTGAATGCGATGCTCATTAGGCCGGTCAATGCAGCGATTATCAACTGCATTGGAAAAGTAATAAATCCAAACGGATCGACTCGAGCGTATCAACTTACCGTTGCCAATCATCATCGTCCGCGGTGGTCCTTTCATCGTCGGAGCCGGCAGCGCCATTGACGTACTGTTTTGAATGACACGCCATGAGTCATCAGACTACCCCGCAAACGGTACAATTACTTTGAGCTTGGTATTAATTTACATTCTATTTCTGAACGACAAAATTCCCAATTGCTGTACGGTCTTCAATCAAGACTGACGTATAATCTAAGCTCATATCAAGAGTCTGTGATGTTGTTTTGCTGCAAAATTAGAATACGAAATTTGCTTCAAAAATTTAAAATTTTGCATAGGAAACGCAGGTCAACCTTGACCGCTTCATAAGTTTAGCCACTTAAGGCATATCCAGAAGAAATCTGAGTTATATTTACTCTATATTTTATCTAGCTTAATTTTTTTTTGCCTTATAGTAACTACCTGAGTGCGAAGAGATCGAGGTAGACTCGGTGATCTTGCAGATATTTGGCCCTGCCCATACTATCCTTTTTGCGCAAAACTGGGCGCGAAACAGTATTTGGCAATTTGCAGTGGGGACATTTCTTGCACACCCCCTAATCCGGGCAAGAATACGATAGCGCTATCAATAGTCCCGGTCCGCCTCGCTAAGATCGCCACTACGGCCTGCCAGGCAATACTCAAACAGGCCTGTCAGGCTTGTTCATTAGCAAGTACAGACTTTCTCATTAGACGATGAACGGTCAAAGCTAGGCGATGGCCACTAACTAATCGACAGCCTAATGGCGTGCGTAGGGTTATGTCTCGCGACGCGCGTAGGATATCATACCCACGCAGCGTCGATCTAATGATAAAATTGAGTCATCGGTGTACTCATTCTATCAATCAATTGGCTTACTAGCGCACTGAATTCTCTGCGTTATCTGGCCAATTTAGGCGCGGCGTGACGCGTAAGACGGTGACAAGTATCGCGCGTCTGATTGGCGGATGACGCGAGATCCCGTGACGGCCCATCACCTAGGTTCAAATAAGCTTAGCTCCTACGCGCGTACCTCACTACCGCACTTACCGCGCATTTCGTTTTGCTGTTCGGAAATGCCGCGCCGCGAACTGGGGCCCTATCAATGCCTGACTTCCTCAAAGGCAGATTGACAGTATTCTGATAATATCGATTGTAACGACACTGGGGTTTCATGCAGGGTTTCTTAGGCGAAGAGCAGCTAGGAGTTTGAAGTTAATCATCACCTAGAACAACTGTCTATCGATCATGTGCCAAATTGGCAGTTTGGACTCCTCCGCATTAGGTAACTCAATAAATAAGTCCTAAATAAATGCTGCTTCCGGAATACCCGACGCTGGCAATCGAGGAGATTATGCTATACCGGGCTAGAGACATACGATAGGACGTTAGTGGCGGCATAACGTCGCTTGCAAGTTTTGTCTCTCTACAGGTACAGGCTTGGATAACGAGCACCACGAATGACAAGACAGATACAATTCGACAATTAAATTCAGATTCTAATCCGTGAACGTAATCCCATGATTGGTCTCATCAATACACCGGGACAGAAGTGTCTTCCATGTTGCGGCATGGACATGGCTCTCGCGATGTCAAGTAATTGCGACATGAAGATGAGAAGACGACCGTTAGCGATCATTTTCAATGCAATGTTGTAGCTGGTGTCCAATATTGTCACGAAAATATTGCTAAACCTGGGTCGAAAGGGAATTGCTATGATGGTAAGCCCCGATCCAGATCCAAGTAATAATTTTGCAGCTGTGGAGCTAGTGAGCCTCTGCCGCAACTCCTGGTGCAATACGAAAGTCTTGATTGGATAGCACTATCAGTCGATGCAAACGTGTCATTGACGATCGTGTGATTATGCATCGTGGCCAGTTCAGTGTCAATTACATGTTCATGGTAACGCTATTGTATAAGCTTTCAACTAAGCAAATTTTTCAACGCCGGAGCTACTCATCCCACTAATAATCCCAACAGCAACGCGGCCAAAATACGGCTGAACTGAACGATGACTCTTAGACTTCTGCAACCTAAGCCACCGCATTAGCGTTGCATCCTATACACAGGTTATGCGTCAGCGGCAATCCGAAGACGCGTAATTCTGTGGAAAATTATTACAGACTCAGTTCGCTATCCGTCCTTCGCGTGCAAATGAGTAATACCTCGACTTAATCTATCGCTGTTATCTCTGGAGCCGACTTATTCAATGATACGCTTTTCGGGTTGGGAAGCATAAAAACTCCTCTGCCGCAGGGTAAAGTGTGCCTTGCAGTGCTCGGGTACGCCTGATTTTGCCTTGCACAAGGCCCGCTGTGCCTTCAAAAGTATAAGTACACATGACCGGGTCCGAGTTCCGGGTCAATATCTGAGCCGCTTACAGCACGACCGAGCACGAAATGGGTAGTTATTCTGGCGTATTTTATAACCACCCTAACCCAGCAATAGTTAAATTTTTGAGCTCAACTACCCTGGTTTAGGGCCGTTGTAGGTGCGATCGGGTCCAGTTGAATCACCAAATACTATGCGTCTGGCATTGTTGTGCTTCTACAGGCTTCATAATGAACCTTCGTCCTCGCCTCACGCAAGTCATCTCTAAGTGGCCATTAAGCACAGCACGTTCTTTACGATCTCCGCGCTTGCCACCCACGATCGGTAGATCGTTAAACCAGAATTACATCAGACCGCATTTTAACTACTTGCTTGGCTTGTTTGCGATGGGAAGTTCGGCTAGCAGACAGGCACGTCCACCGACTGAGCCGGAGCCGGAGCCGGAACCGACGTCACCACAACAAACTGAGGTCTCTGCAAACATCACGTCGCCCGAAGAGCCTACTCCAGCACAATCACAACCACCACCCAAACGCAAACAAAGACGGTCTTCGCCACTGCCGAAAACTAAAATTAAGCCGTCTCCGAAATCGAAGACGACAAAAGCAGTAAAGAAAAGGAAACAGGAGAATGAATTACCTGAGATTGCTGTCGAGCCCGATGTCGAGATGACGGATGGCGCGACGGAGGGTAAGACGCCAAAGACGTGGACTCGCACGCCTTCTAAGAAAAGGGCAGTGGATGCATCCGTCACGGTTTCAGTGAAGAGGGAAGAGCAGCAGCCAATGAAAGCGGATCGAGCGGCGTCGGTGGCCGAGCCAAAAACGAGTCCACTATCGACCAAGCGTCCGCGAACTAAATATGTCAAACCACACAGGAAGGAGAAGAGTCCGCCAGAATCTCCGCCAGTAAAGGGTTCAGATGGACATATTTCGCCTGCCACTCCGTTGCTACGGAAGAGATCAAAGCGGTCCTTGGCTAAGAAGTCCAGCAAAGAAGCTGCCGCTGAAGCACCAGCTTCCCCGCTTCCAGCTGCGGTATCACCGTTGGTCAGCTCCGGACCATCACAACCTATTGACACTGTCAGAGCCCGACAGGTTGATGCTGGAATTGCAACGAATCATGGTCCGCCGACAACGCCCGTTTCACACTCTTACAATCCCACTATAAGGCCAGTCAGGCGGACCCCAAAGAAGACCTCTCCGGTCGTGCCGTCCCCTCCGCTTGCTCCACCGCAATTTGTGCCGCAACACGTCGTGCCTCCTCAGCCTCAGCGTCCACCACTGCCACATCCAACGCCAGGCCCTCCGTTTCCCGCTGCAACCGCTCACATTTCTCCGCTGATTTCGACATTGCCGACCACAGACCAGATTTCCGTGTCACCAAATAAACGTCGACGTGCGCTGTTTGAAAATCCACTTCCTAAAGTCCCACCAACACCTGAAGACCAGCCTTATTTTGTCACCAAAAGTCCAGTTCCGGTAGTCGCTGGCCACTCATCATTGAATGTAAATGGCCAGTCGATACTTTCCGATCCACCACCAGCGATGATAGTTAATGATGCAAATATTCCTGAAGGTCACGGCTACGAATACAACTTTACTTGCCGCTGTGGGCACCGGTTTGCCACTAAGGGCAATATAAATCGACATCTGAAGACGTTAAGATATGACGAGGAACATATGAAATATGTGCATCCTGAGAGCGAAGTGTTCGTCCATATCTTCCCACGCGTTCGTTTGAAGAAGAGTGAATATGAAGCGATAAAAGCGAAGAAACAGGCAGAGGTTGAGGCGACGGCAGTGTTAGCAGCGATGAGGAAAGATAGAATCGAAGAATCGGTCACGGTTCAACAAGTGTCTGAGGAACCTGAGCAGAGGCCGAAGAATAAACGCAAATATTCAGATTTTGTTAGTGATGTGGCGTCGCCTGCAGGTACAAAAAGGAAAAAATCTCGTGTAGTTGTTGGTAATATGAATGTTTAGGGGAAGTGTCAATCGTTATAATTTGCGTGTACGAGATAGTAGGTATGCAAAATATTGGCGTCTTATTTCACGCTTATTCTGGAATTTGTGATTTGACCGGTGTATACTAATGTTACTTTCTATGTTGAATGAACCTCTGTCGTTTGTTTTGCGTTTAATGGTATTGTAGGATAGTGTTTAGTAATATATTAAATTATTAAAATCATGGTTATTGTCTTTAACTGAAAGCAATGTGGTCTTGGATTTATATTATCCCATTCGCGAGAACAGGCAAGCCCGGGTGTTGCGTCCGCCGTTAACGAAAGCAACATAGGAGCGCAGTCCCGTCTCGCGTTGGGTAAGGTAAACTAGACCATTTAACGTTAGGTTAATCGATCTTGGAACGTTATATTCCTATGCCCGTCGCCGTCGCTAACATTTCTACCATTGTTGGCCAGATTCTTCCTGTGGCCATCCTTCTAATCCTTTTGCGTATCGAGAGGATGATATAACCAAGTCCGTAACTTTAAACGGCATCTTTTGTAAACAATTACCGATCTCGAGCATCATTGCTTTTCAAATATATTTAAACTACGATAGTGTTACAGGTATGACAATGGATTTAAGCTTGCCAGAGGTAAGTATAATAAAAAGTGCGACAGCAATACCACAAATCAAATAGTATGGCTAAATTCAATACCCATAGAATGGCAGGTCAGAAATCCAAGAATCATGGACATTAGCTCAACATCAGAGAGCGTCGCATATAGCACGATATAAAACTTTCATATCCCAAGACGGAGCCGGGTAAGCAATTAGAGTTTTGACTTTTATATCAATTTTTTGCGGTGTTCCAGCCCATAATTGTCTTTATATAAACCTCATTTACCATTTCAAGTTTTTGATCGGCATATCCTTTTCCATTCCTTTATTTAAAACTAATTGATTCAAGATGTCGACCTCGGAACCCAATTCCTCCAGTAGCGAAAGTAATCTCAGTTTCAGCGAGCGCCATTATTTCTCATCGTACGATCATTTTGGCATCCATGAGGAGATGTTGAAAGATGAAACCCGAACGCTGTCATATCGAAACGCGATATATCAGAACAGTCATATGTTTAGAGGAAAGGTCGTCTTGGATGTTGGATGTGGTACTGGTATATTGTCGATGTTTGCTGCGAGAGCCGGCGCGAAGCACGTTATTGGCGTACGTGACTTGTCGTCTACTGATTGTCTTAAATTTAAGCATACTAAGTACATTCCAGGTTGATATGTCGACTATTATCGATATGGCCAAGAAGATTGTAGAATTGAACGGTTTGTCGGATAAAATTACGCTGCTGAAGGGCAAGATGGAAGAGGTCGTTTTACCTTTTGACAAAGTCGATATTATCATTTCCGAGTGGATGGGCTATTTCTTGTTGTACGAGAGCATGCTCGATACAGTCCTTTATGCCAGGGACAGATATCTCGTTGCTGATGGCCTTATCTTCCCTGATAGAGCTACCCTGCATCTCGCGGGGATCGAAGATGGCGATTACAAGGAAGAGAAGATCGGCTGTACGTGAAAGTTTCATTCACATTACTCAATGGGTATTAATTAGCTACGCAGTTTGGTCAGACGTCTACGGATTTGATTACTCGCCATTTCAAGAAGTCGCCCTCACAGAGCCACTCGTCGACACTGTCGACATGAAAGCAGTCGTAACGGACGCCTCCCAAATTCTTGACCTCGACCTTTACACCGTGCAGAAGACAGATCTTGAATTCTCAAAAGATTTTTGCATCAAGTCACGTCGCAATGATTTCATCCATGCGTTTATCGCGTGGTTTGACATTGAGTTCTCAAAGTGTCATAAACCGATTCGATTCTCAACAGGCCCCCATGCTAAGTACACGCATTGGAAACAAACGGTGTTTTACACTAGAGATACTTTGACAATTAACGTAAGATTTTAACATGTCTCCCGAAAGAGCCCATTGAATTGCGTGCTGAACTTCATTATAGCACGGAGAGGTTGTTACCGGACGTCTGACGAGCAAGCCTAATGCTGTGAACCCTAGAGATCTCGATATTACAATTGATTACGAATTCCAGCCTGAAGATGACGAGTCCCGACACTCATCTGCTCGCTGCAAATACAAGATGTACGTCATACCTCACTTGTAACGTTTTGTAACGCTGTATGGAAAATTGGTCTAATTCATAATACTCTAGGTGCTAAACGATTTACATTGGCATAACGACCTTAGATTTCATCGGCTTTTCATTCAACTTGTACTATAGACACTGGACTTCATGGTTATGTCATTTTAACATACTTATATATCATGGTTATCCGCGTATTCCTTGCGTGTTTATCGAGTTTAGCATTTGCTTTTATCATTTTGAGGTAGCGTTTTGATGTCTGGTCCGCAATGGTGCTCTGCTTGCTTGTGTTATAATTATTTGGGCTTCTTAAAAGTTAATTTTTTTTAGTAGGTTTCGGTTATTTGTCTTTTTATGATCTCGTTTAGCTTTCGCGTCGATTTTCATTTTACAGTTCGTCCTTTGGTTTTATTTGCTAAGCAGCTTGCAATGCTATATCGGTTACCTATTGTATACTAAACGAGCAACAAAACTTCATGTTCGCCAATATAAGCATGGAAATGTCAGTCACCGCGCTATAATCGTACAATACTATTATCTAATGATTTGTTAACTCAGTCTCCAATACTTCGGCAATCTTTGCAATGATGTCCTTGCCGTCGGATCCCGTCAAGGCTTGCTCTCTATAAAACAGACCGATATTCAGCTTATTATTCGACAATGAGAGTTCGACGTCAAAATTGACCTATTAGTATTAGTATCCAGCTTCGTAAAATTCAAGATTCAGGTGGGAACTCACCTTCACTGCGTCTTTAGTCAAATTTTTGTCAATCATACGACGCAATTGCTTGCCATTTCGAGGTACTCCCTTCGCATCGAAAGTTTCATCGCTAACATGATCAAATATGCCGATTTTATGCTGCGACACATCGCCAACTCCCTCAAGGAAATTCACGGTACTGTTAACTGATACCCCCGTCCACCGCTTAATATCAAACAAACTGACCTGCGATCTCGACTCTTTGTTTATCTCTAGCATGGTTTTCTGAATGTCATGAGCCATGGTACGTAATGACGACTTGATACAAACAAAAAGTGGGTGAATGTTGAGGGTGGGGTACACAAGATCTGATAAACCTGTGATGTTCTCTGTACGGCCCGAATTGTATACGCCAAAGACAACTTCGTCGGATAAAGATCGAAGTACTTCTCTGTGATATACAACCGCATAAGCGGCAAATAGCAGGGAACTAATGCTAAATCCCTGTTTTCGACAGTATGATGAAAGCTTTGGTGCTGAAATAAGAACGTCTCGCTGGAATTCACCATGTCTAACAGATGTGTATGGAGTATAATCAACAGTGGAAGCGTCCCGAAGTTGAGAGGTCCAGAATTCGTGCTTACTCTCAGCAGAGCAAGTAACGCGCGAGACGAATTCATTCCTAGCAGCATCAAGCCAGTTTACAGCTGACTTCGTGGCATCCTGATACAAATCTGACAAGCTAGAGACAATCATCCTTAAGCTCCAAGCATCATACAACGCGTGGTGAATCGTCAAATAGATCTTGTGGCCAGAAATATGTAAATGTACAGGCACTGTTTCAAAGAATGCATCTGATTCGGAATCGAAACCAGGGCTGCACGATAAAGTATGTGTTACGAATTCTGGCTTCAAGATTAATTGCAGTATCGGAAAATCGGCACACTCTGTCGCTATAAATGTTGTACGCAAGACTGGAAGATTCTCCAGCAATCGACACCACACGCACTCGATAGCAGACTTATCCAGTAGAAGTTCTGAGCAATAGCAAAACGTCGATATGAAGAGAACATCCTGAGAATCCTGCCACGCAGTCAGCATATAGACCTGCCCTGGAGTAGCCGGTAGGACTGTTTGAATCATATCATTCGTGATTCCAAACTCTGAGGACAATCGTTCAGTATCCAGATACTGTTGAATTCCCATTATGGGAGCTACAGTATGTGTCGTACTAATCGAGTTGTGCTGATTGAGTTCCACAAGTTGGGTCATCGACTCTATAGACTCACAAGCGACAATCTCACCCACACTTAAAAAGATATTGTCGGTCCGAAGCAAATTGGACAGCTTAATGCAAGAGATCGAGTCCAAACCTAAATGAAAAATGCTGTCAGTCTTCCGAATATGCGCCTCATCTATTCCTGATATCAGCGCCAGCACTTTTCGAAGGGACAGCTCAAAGCCACTCCACTCTCCAGAGCATAGTCCGTCCTGAGTGAATGACTCTAGATCTTTAAGTCCCATGTTTAGGAACCTGTCTAGTAGCATATTGCCGTTAAATATATCCTCGTCTCTGAGTGAGATAGATCGCAGAGGAATAATATATGACGGAAGCACACTTTTATCAAGTAATTTTCGTGCATGTCTGAAGGCTGCCGAAACAGTGCCGGCCTGATCGCTATTGCTAGTGATAAATGTCACGATTATATCTTTACTAGCAGTCTTCGCGATAAGTGACCGACTTCTGACGATATCGGCCGACGATCCACAAACTGCACGCGAGATCTTCTCGAGATCAAGAGTATTGCCGTCAAGACTCACAATGTCTTCCACTAGTCCTGAATATTTCAATTCACCAGAGGCTAAAACGCGGGCTCGAACTCCAGTAGGTATCAACTTAATTTCCTAGCTAGGTTAGAATCTTCTTGAACAGAAATCGTGGGAAGTATGCAAGCCATACGTCGTTTGCATTCTCAACAATACAAAGCTCGCCAATACAGCCTCTCATGACTATCCTACTGCGATTTTCGGCCACGCATACCTATATGTTACATGTTATGCCTAATGACGACCTAAACTCTAATAATCCATGAGAACTGACCTGCAAATTCTCTTGCGCTACATAGCCTTCAAGCGTATTACTTCCACCAATCATCTTACCGTTGATCATATGCCTTAATGCACCGTATGGGAGTTGAACAAGACTGCTGAGTGATAGCCCATCGTCAGTATCCAAAAATCCACAATAGTTGCACGATTCTGGCGACTGCAGCATCTGCCATAGTATAGCGTCCAACTGTTGGATTAGCGCGTCTGCGCCCTTTTGTCCAACTTTCGAAGTTTTTGTCGCCACCCTCCATGTCATAGAATTGGGAAGTTGCTCAAATTCTGTAGCTACGGAATACTATGAACTGTTAGTGGAGATCACTATAGACATTCAAAAATCGAAAAGCATACCTCGACTGCCGACCATCCATCAATCGACTGCCATAGATTGCGTATAGGGATATTGCGTCTCTGATATATAAACAGCGTATGGAACAACCTTCGTCCTGCCGAAACAGCTTTAAAAATGGAAGACAAAGGTGTATACTGATGGTCGCGAGAAGTATTCACGTAGTGTTGCATTCGACGAAGCATGCTTGAAAAGCTGCCCCGAATACCGGCGCGCGTAGGTATCGTAACCATACTGGGAAATTGCACTTGTTCGTCTTCCTCGGTAGTTCGTCCGGAGAGCACGGTTCCGAAGACAACATCTGATAATCCGAGGTAGTAGGAGAGCAAAATCGCCCAACACGTCTGCCCGATTGTCTGGAAAGTGACGCCATTCCGCTTCGCGAACACTGACAGCACCTGCGGTGAAACCTTGCTCGACATCTCTGCTCGGCACAATAATATCGACCGATCTGTACCGTCCGTTCTAGAATCGAGATCTGGGAAATCCTCTATACAGCTCCCTTCCAGTTGCGCCCGCCAGTAACTAATGTGACTCTCTCCCTGCGACTCCGCAATTATCCTGGATAGCAACGGTCCAAAATGAGGACGTGGTGTAGGCCTTGACCGTTCGTATGCCTCGTAAACATCACTGAAAAATAATCCCATGGAGTGTCCATCATAAAGTGCATGTGACATTGTCAGTATAATCGCTCGCTTAGTTTCGGACTCAATAATCTGGAGATGCATAGGCGGACTCCGAAAGGGATCGATGTTTCTTGAGATGTTGTTGGATATCGACTGTAACTCCGAAGTCCACGTGGAATCACGAACCGGTTGGTAAGCGAAGTCCACGGCAGCCTCTTTGAGCACAGCCAGTCCAAAATGAGATGGCGAACTGGCCAGCCATTCATGTAATGCAATAAACTTCGACCGGTAAATAGCATTGCTGTTCAAAGTTGTCAGCAAAGCACGCTTGAGCCTGTCAAAATCCACGTGCTCCTCTACGAGTAAGATATCCTGTACATTGTTAGTTATCTTCAGGATTTTAGACGTAGTATGCTCACATGATTGACATAAAATGTATTCTCTGAAGATAGTGATTCCGTCAATATACCATCCTGTAATGGCGTACAGTAGTACACGTCTTCGCAATCTTCAGAAATATGTGGCGCGGCCTCTTCCAGGGCACATTTCGCAGAAATGTTGTTAGGAAAGGCTATAGCATCACACCTTAGATCAGGAGTATTTGCTAGTGCTTGTGCCATGGACCTGATGGATGGATACTTTAAAATAGTTCTAAGTGGTAGATCGATCGCCTCTCTAGACAACGCTGCCGAAAGTCTAATTGCATCAATACTATCCAGGCCATAACGGAAGATCGATATTTCATCTTGAAGGTCTGTCTTCCCAATTCTTGCAATATTAGCAACAGACCGTCGAAGCTTTTCTAATACAGCCGAATCAATTGCGTCATCGTCAGTTGGTGGTAAGCTCCTATGTGAACTCTGGCAATGACTATCGGAATATACTTGATTTAACGTGTAGTTAATGTCTACCGCCCCGTCTGGCTCACGTATAATGTTGTTGACAGTAACATCAACGTACTGTAAGAATGATTGAGCCAACTCGTCGCCAATATACGTTCGGAGATATCCCAATGTCAGATTTAATAGCTCGTGAGAGCATTCCACTTCAAAGCATATTGCATCCTAAAGATTGTAAGCCGCTAACACCGCAATTCATATACAAGATGCCTACATCCGCTATATATTCATATGAAGGAATAGATTTCCAAAGACTGTCCTCGGTTTCAGACGCAGAAGTATTCTGAAAGACAAAGAGAGCATTGAACAGGTCGGTCTCCGCTGAAACATTGAGCCATTTGCGTATCATTCTCAAAGGAGTGTGCATATACTCCATCATTTGCGCTGAGTACTGTTGCAGGCAGCACACAATATCTCGATACGATCGAAATGCGGAAAGATCTATGGCCAATGGAAGCGTATTAAACAATGGCCCAGCAACATTGTCCAGGTCATCCTGAAGCGATCTGCCCGACACCTGTAGAGCATTAATGCCGCTAAGTTTCGAGAGAAACAAAATATATTCACTTACAACTAATCCGAACGACAACGAAGTGCCCTGCAATCTCGAGAGAGATATAGCAAATGCTGTCTGCAAGAGTACCTGAGGAGTACAGCGTAAGTTTCTAGCACCTTCTTGGATTTTAGAGTATGGCAAAGAGCAGAGACTACAAATCCGTGCGCTTGCGGCAGCAGACTTGTGTAGCTTCGGCGATTGTTTAAGCTCTATACAAGAGAACTTCTCAGTCCAGAACTCCTTCGCAGCAATCATGTCAACCGAAGATTGGATCCGATAAATAGCCTCCACAAACGATGGGCGATTCGGAACTCCCATATAAAAGTACAACTTGATCACTATAGATTCCGTTAATAAACGCGACTGCCAGAAAAGCCCCAATTAACAACCACCGTACCATCATCAAGAATAGTCTGCATCGATGTACCATCATACAGTGCGTGAAACAATCCCATAAATAGAAGCCTGGACTGGCCTGTTGACATTACACTGAAGATCAAAGGCGGACGCGACAACTTGACGTTTTTCCAGTGCTCAGTCAGCAAGTTGGTAGCCAATTGACGATAATCTCCAATTGCATTCGTATAATCTAACCAGACTGGCGTCCAATCCTTCAAAATCACTTGAACAACGCCTATTTCTACTGTCTGAAAGAATGACACTCGCAGAGCTTGATTTTGTTGCACGACAGCATTCCAGCATCGTTGCAATCTTGAAGTATCGACCTCTTCGTAAAGCTCAAAGAAAAACTTGTTAAAATACAAAATATCGTTTTCTGAACTGAGAGCACGAGCAATCATGCCTTCTTGCAGAGGCGTGCAGGGAATTATGTACTCAATATCTTCAGAATTCAGGTCCAGTTCACGGCACGCTTGGTCGTGATAATTCAAGATCCCATAATTTAGCGAGTCAGCGTCGTGTTTTACCACGTCCCCATTTTCCAAAATATGTTTAGCGAGATGCTGAATCGATGGGACTAAAATAAAATTAGAATTACCGGAAAAATACGTAAATACTAATTTCATAGAGATGACATACATCGCATGAGTGTAGACAATGTCAGGTGGTTATAGGACTTTCGCAAACATTTTAAAAGTCTGACCAGGGATATGGAGTCAAACCCAAGCTCAAAGAATGTAGTGCAGAGCCCGATAGAGGAACTTGGAGAGTCAATTAATGAGCTAACCTGGTCCCGTATTTCCATCTCTACCAAACTCCATGACTCAGCACCTAAATTCTGTTCCGAATATGACCCAAGACTCTCGGGTGTTGCCTCAGTATATAGTTTCGCTAGAGCCTTATTATCTATTTTGTTATTGATCGACAAAGGGATACTCTGTAGAGGCAATATATAAGTGGGGACCATATACATCGGTAACTTGGACTTGCAAAAATTGAAAACCGACCGTATAAACAAATTCGTAGAAGGAGAAGCAGGAATCAGTCGTCCGTATGAGGAATCGGCGGCCATAGCCACGAAACTCACAAGTTGATCTCTATGATGCAAGGAATACTTAAGAATCAACGTAACAACGTCCTGAACATGCTCATTCGATTGCTTTATAACAGAATTAATCTCGCCAACTTCAAGACGCTGGCCCCTAAGTTTGACTTGAGTGTCCTTACGGCCAATAAAGTCGAAGGATAAATCTGGCAGCAATCTCACCAGGTCGCCAGTCCGATACATCCTAAGGTCATATTAATAATAATGACTAATGAGTACAATAGTGAACTTGATGTACTTTGTTCCAAGCTTTTCACTGTGGACAAAATTTTGAGTCGTGAGGTCAGGGTGCTGAATGTATCCGTCGCCGACAAGCTTTCCAGAAGCACAAAGCTCACCAATCGCCCCTTTCGGAACAGGAACGTCCGTAGCAGGAAAAACGATGACGGTACCGACATTGTCGAACTGTTGCCCAATATTTGAAGGGCGGATATTATTTGGAGCTTGTTTACGCATTGTACAACCTATTGTGACCTCTGTTGGTCCGTACCTATGCAGGGTCAATATTCACCATCGAAACGCAAATCAGGAAACGTGTTGGAAGTTACGTACGCATTGTATACAACTTTCTTATCACCCCACCTGTTCAACACCTCTTGATTTAGCAGATCACCGCCGGTAATGAAAACTCCACGACAAAGCGACGGTACATCTTCCGGTTTAATTAAAGCTGCCAAAGACGGAGTCAAGTCTATGTGAGTAATTGCAAGCGCATTTATTGTCAGATTTAGGTCTATTGTAGAAGATTTATTAGATATAAAATAGCAAGTAGCACAATTACAGTTACCTCTCAGAATTACGTCGCGGGGCGCAGACGAAACAGTAATGCCGATTGACCAACTCCAAAACTGTTCCAGAACACTCACTGCCATATGATTAGACCTGGAATGAAATACAGCCTCATAATATTAAAGTTTACCATCAAAATGGAAAGATGCAAACTAGAAAGTAGAATTAGTTCAAATGCTAATGCCTTCAAAAGTGTCAGACTCACTTGCAAAAATCTGGACTCGTTCGTCCAAGTTCCCTTAAATTGTCGCTGAAATGCAAGCATTCCCTGGACAACATTCTCATGAGTGAGCATGCATCCCTTCGGGTTACCTGTAGAGCCGGACGTGTACAAACAGTAGCACAAATTCTGCGATTGAAGACGGACAGAGGGACGTATGTCAGGTGAGTTGGAAACAGCAAGGGAAGTAACAGAAACAACAGGAAGTTTTATCTCTTTAGTCGTGAGTTCGTTTAGCAGCCTGTCATGTGTCAAGACACATCTGGCACCAGAGTCATTGGCGATATATCTCTTCCTACTGATTGGGGCTGTGACATCAATAGCTAAGAACGAGCACCCAGCCTTCAAAATTCCCACAAAGGCAAATGATGCTTCTGGACTCTTCTCAAAGCATGTGACAATCCTGTCATTCGGTCGCACCGCAAATGTCGATAAGATATAGTTAGCTACTTTGTTCGCTTGTCTGTTGAGCTCAGCATAAGACCATCTTTCTATATCCACTCGATCTTCCTCGATTACGGTTGCAAACTCCAGAGCAATGGCTTCGGGTGTGAGTCGTGACTGTCGCTCAACAAATTCATGTAGAAGTTTAACATCTGATGGGATTTCATCTAGTTTCGGTGGAATGATGGAAAGCACATCAATTGGCAGGTCTAGTCGCCAGCAGTCTCTATGCGGTAAGATCAGAAGCTCACGCAAAATGTAATCAAACTGTTCGAGGATTATGTTGGCCTGCTCAGTCGGGACTACCGACGTATTGTAGTGAAGACGACACGCGACAGATCCATTGCCGAAAGGTTCAATTTCCACGGAGCATGTATACTATATCCTGTTAAACCGATGGGCAAAGTATCAAAGAATTCCCATACCTCTGTAGCCCCTTGGTCGATAAGTCTCCTCCATGGATCAGACTTATTTGAGTGCTCGGGAACCTTCTGGTAAAGAAAGACGCTGTCATACAAAGACTCTGGCAGTCCAACAATATCGCGAATAAACTTATGAGGAGTATGCTGGAACTCAAGAATGGCTCTCGATTGTTGTTCCACAACCTGTAGGAGCTCCGAATTCAATCCCGAGACATGAACTTGAAATGGAACTGTAGCCAAGCACGGGAACAAAGATAATGACGCCGATTCAATATCCGTTTGACCTGATAGAACCATCCCGAAAACAATTCCTGGCTCTCCAACGTAGCACGATAATATCTAATTGGACATCAGTTCCGATTATCCATTAACACAACCACTGGCTGGATACCTTAGCCCACGTCGCAGCTCCAGCAGACTGGACCGACACGTTCAATTTCGCGCAGAACTGCTGAAGCTGCTCATATGTCAATGAAAGCTGTCTCTCAACTGTTTTTCTATCAACGACGTCTGTCCGAAAAGGATTCAAGTTTGGAATTCGTGTAACACTTGCTGTACCAAGACTATTCTTCCAAAAATGACGGCCACTGTCACCGGTCGCCAAAATTTGAAGGCGAAGTATACTATTCAAGACATCCCGATATGACGAATCTCGTGACGGGAGCTCAGCACCACTGAGAAGATCAGATACATCACCTAAAATTATATTGAGCAGCAGCGCGTCAAAAATAGCGTGATTAGCCGTCATTAGTAGATACCGAGAGGATCCAACTTGCGTATCAATATACTCGAAGAACAATTGGGGCAAATGAAGATGACTAAGGAAATACTGACAGTGTTCTCCAACTCGTTGGTCGACAAATTCCTCCAAGTTGTTAGAAGTAGATATTCTAGACTTGGTCCATTGGAAGTCGGGATTCGTATGAACGACCTGAGCATAAGAATATGTTGTTTGGTGATCCAGCTCCAAAAATCCGGTTCGCAAAATGTCATATTTCTGAAAAACCGACATCCAAGCTTCAAACAATCGGTCGTATGCAATTGAAGCTGGAACCTCAAAAACTATATGATTGACATATAACAGACCAGCACTGGCCTGAAATTGTGCCAGAATTCCTTCCTGCGTGTGAGTACAAGGGTAAACATGTGCAACGTCCATCTCCGAGAAACCTATGTCTTTCAGAATACAAGACCGATATTGTTTCTCAAATAGTCCTGCCAGATCCTCATCATTTGTCAAAATTTTATCTTTGACAACCTTGACAAGCTGTTCGATGGTCAGGCACTAATACGTTTTACATATTAGTAAAGGTTGGGTCAGTCCCCCTTATCTTCGTCGTACTTACCTTTAAGATATCTATGGCTGTAAACTGCAATCCAGCCCTTTTCAGCTGAGAAGCAATCTGCGTGGCAGATATACTATCCATGCCTAGCTGATACAATGTCGTATTTGACCGAATATCAGAAGTTGGAACGCCACTAACTGCCGCAAAAACTTCACGAATTCTCGCTTGTGTTTCTGTGGAATTATATGCAGTCGCCTCGCTATCTGTGCTCTTGGGGATAACAGAGAATTGATTGTAGACAATTTGAAGCTGTACCTTGGATATCTTCCCCGCAGGAGAAAGAGGTACTCTAGATATCGGGACAATAGCAGTTGGTACCATGTAGTTAGGTAGGAACGATTTACAGGCATCACGAGCAATCCTGAGAAGACCTTCAATCGATTCCGTGCTTTCCAGTATACGACAATCTCGGGACTTGTCTGCAGTGTTAAACGCCATAAAAGATACTAGTTGCAGCCGCGACCCTTCAGTTGGCTGCCGCATAATCAACGTGCACACACCGTTGAACAAATAATTCGTCTCGGCTTCCATGCGAATAACAGCGTTGATTTCTTGCAATTCAATGCGCACGCCTCGAAGTTTCACTTGATCGTCCATCCGTCCAATAAATTCAATAGACCCATCTGTTAGCATTCTTCCTAAATCTCCTGTCCGAAAAACAGGAGTATCTGAGAGTCGTATAAATTTCTCAGTGGTAAGTTTTTTCTTTCGATAATAGCCCCTCGCGATTTGGTAACCGCCGATGCACAGTTCACCGTAAGACAAGACCGGCAATATATCTTCAGTCGCCGGATTAACAATATAGAAGGAAACGGTCGGAAAAGGACGCCCAATAATTGCACTACGGATCACCTTGGAAGCGGGAGTCATCGTACAACACATAGAAGCCTCTAACAATAATTGTCAACAATATCCAAACGACGGATACAGAGTAGATTTACCTGTTGGACCATAGGAATTCACACATGCTCCATCCCATTCATCCACAATACTCGGTGGCAAGATTTCTCCAATACAGTACAAGCATTCTACTGTGGGAATTTTGGTACGTCTTATAGTGGATGCAACACTCGGCGTCAAGTCTAATAAAGTGACCCCCAGTTTGTTGATGACTTCTTCTAAATCTGTGCTCATAGTCTGCTGATCGGCTGCACACAGGGTAAGACCAAAAGACCAAGCAATGAAACAATCGTAGATAGACATATCGAAGCTTGGAGACGAATATTGAAGAAGCCTAGTCTTTGGATTGTGGGGAATCAAATACTTTGACGCCAAAATCGTTTGAACGGCATGTCTGACCTCCACTTCGACGGCTTTCGGCTTTCCCGTTGTTCCTATCACAATCAGCTTCACGTATGTGGTGTCATGATCGCGAAACTTCGTACCGGATGTAAATATCCTGTAAGCTGTAATACTGTCATCCAGCACGTTCCGATCTAATTCAATAGAATCTGTATCATGAAATACTAGCGCCGAAATGTTGACAACAAGAATATCAAGGACTTCGCCGGCAACAAGTTGCGTAATGCACTCCTCTGAAGCATTATTGACGAGTATAATTTTGGCCTGAAGCTCTCGTAGCATATAGGAAATTCGGCTCGTCGGCATCGACGTGTCAATAGGACAGAACGCGGCGCCAACCTTCAGAGCTGCAAGAATCGATTGATACAATTCAGGAGACTTGGACACGCATATTGGTAAAGAGTCCTCAACTTGTACATTGTACACCTGACAGAGATATGAAGCAAGTTGATCTGCCACGGTGTTTAGCTCGGAGTACGACCATTTCTGAATTTGGCCATCGTTATGTAGAAATTCTAAAGCAGTACGATTTGCAAGATCTATTGAATTAGTTTCAAAACCACTGTGCAGATACTTGAATCCATGAGACTGTAGTCTCGTGGGAGCCGGTGATATAGAAAGTTCTGATGTAGAGAGAGTGGTGAAATCGAAGACTCTGGCCTGTAAACGACGAGTAGTGTCGTGGAGGATCAGATCAAATATGTCTAGTAATAAGCTGGCTTGTGGTTCATCCAGCAGAGACCTGACGTAACAGTCATTAGACACTGATACAGAGACAATATCGCAATATCCCCTACCTCTTATACTCCAGAAAGTATTCTAACACGTTTTGTTTTTGCTTTCGTCTAATCTCTAAAATGATAGATAGCTGCATATGTTGTCAGATTAAAAGATCAAACTGTTGGAGCCAGTTGCTTACACCACCACTGTCATTGCCCTCTTCGGCACATTTCCAAATCTCATTATCAAATCCATTTCTAACCGTACGAATATACTGCAAAATAAGCATTGTATCAAACAATCTCTGTGTACCTGGTTGCTCCGACGCCACTTTCTTCAATACTTCTCGAATCGGAGTGAACGGATACTTCGCGGACTCCTCATCAAGATGTTCCAGCTGCCGAATTATTTCAGCGTTCGTGGACGTCGATGATAACTTTGCTCGTATTGGATAGCTGGAGAATATTGGACCCACGACGTCGTCACTACCTGGAAACGTTCCGCGTCCACTCGCAATGGACCCGAACACGACGTCATTGGTACCAGTTATCAAGGACAGTAGTTTTGCCCACGCTGTTTGAACTATATGGCACACTGTACTACCAGATTCCTTGACAGCAGACTCGAATGCTGAAAGTGAAATTCTTGAGTAGAATTTTGCGTCACAGGTCTGTGTCGGAACTTCATTTGCTGCTGAAGTCGACAATTTTGGAAATGATAGACCTTCATGCCCTCTCAGCAGATCCGCGAAAAAAGACACTCCATGTGACGTATCAACACTCTCGATATTTTCAATAGTACCGTAAAACGATGTCCTTCGTGGAATAGAGTGGCCGCTGAAGTTTTGCACGACGTCTAGAAGCAGCAAATTCAGCGCGTAGCCATCATATCTGATTAGAGGTTAGATATATGTATCACTAACATCTCTGAGCGAGCCAGTTGTAGAATACTCACAATGCATGATGCATCGAAACACACAGATAGTGTCCACAAGTACCCGAGAACAGAGTAAGAAGATAAGGGCACGTTGGTTGCTGCGTTGTAAACTTCCTTGAATGCAAGAAATCCACCATTTCGCGATACTCTTTATATTCCACATGTTGCCATTGCAACCGGTTGCGCTCGAAAATAACTTGGGCAAACGAACGACTCATCGAATTCGGACCAGCATCCACAAATGCCGTCCGTAGTATTTCTCGAGATGAAGCGACGGACTCCCACGCAGATTTCACGCGAAACAAATCCACGTCATCAGCGAGCTTGAGAAGAAAGGAGTTTGTGTAAGACTCATGAGACCCAAGTAATGCTTCCTGCATAGCTGTACATGGCAAGATGGACTCGGCCTTCGACAAGTCGACGCCGCCAGAATTAACATATGATTTGACTTCCGAGGCAAAGACCCTGATCTTTTTGTCTCCAGCACTTGTATCCACAATATCACTCTTTGCATTATACTTCTGCACAATAGTTCGGATAGAAGCATTACGCACGATATCAGAAATCGAGAGATTACAACCATTTTTGCGAAGAAGCCCAATAAACCGAATCGCGGAAATTGAGTCCAACCCATACCGCAAGAGCGGAGTGCCTAATCTGATATCTTCTCTTGAGACATTTCGTACCGACTCTACTAAAACATCTGCAAAAACACGCTCTCTATGTGTACCAACTTCGATAACTAAATCGTCAACGGCCTCACCACCCGCTTCCGAATGAGATACCAGAAGTGCAGTCAAAGGTCCGGAATCGAATTTATCGTTCATATTCATTGGCATTTTGTCGACAACAATGATATCAGATGGAACCATGTACGCAGGTAAGGTAGCCTCAAGCGCATCACGCACTTTTACTTCCACGCGCAAGTCATTACTTCCCACAAGAATAAATGAAACCAGCCTTTCGTCTACCAGGATCGTCACACATTGTTTAATATTCGAAACTGCAGTTGCAGCGTTATTGATTTCGTCTAACTCGACTCTCTGTCCTCGAATCTTAACTTGCTGATCCATCCGCCCTAGAAATACTATACTCCCATCTGCAATCATGCGAGCGCAGTCTCCAGTGCGATAAACTGTACCATAGTCTCCGAGATCGACAAATTTCTCAGCAGTGAGCTCCTGTGAATTTAGATATCCGGCAGCGACTTGGTGCCCACCAAAGGCCAGTTCTCCAACAGCGCCAATCGGTAAGATGTTGGTACTCTCAGGCTCAAGAATGAAACACGAGGTATTTGGAAGTGGTAGACCAATATTCGCAAGGTCATCACCGAACTTCTTATCAATAAACGCAGTACAGACATTTGTCATCTCCGAAGGGCCGTATGCATCGATAACTATCGCAGGCAAGGGCTCCCAGAATTTTAAGACTGCTGATGTCATAGCTTCTCCAGCTAATACAATGCACTCGACTTTCTTCACAAGTGCAGCATCGAGGAGAGATGCGACGTTTGTGGTCATGCTCAGGTGAGTAATTGAATAGTCATTAATTATCTCTGAGAGATGTGGAAGAATAACGTCCTTCGTTGCAGAGAAAAGAACCATGTGGTGATGGAGCGAGTATACGATCTCGAAGATCGACACATCGAATCCGATTGAGCAAAATTGGAGCATTTTTGACCCCTGCTTCGGCACAGGATACAACTCCGATAGCTGCAAGATGTTGTTGACAATATTGTTATGAGAAACCTTAATACCCTTCGGCTTGCCAGTAGATCCGGAGGTAAAAATCACGTAGGCAACGTCGAGGGGCGAGCTCTCAACTCTCCGAAGTTCGTCGCGGATTGGTAATGTGGAATAGTCCGGTATCTCCAGCTGGACCTCCAATCCTGGCATGGGCTCGGTAACACAACAGAATGTCGCCCGTGCTTGTTGCATTATACTATTAACGCGAGCAACGGGAGTGGCTATGTCAACAGGAACGTATACCGCACCAAGACTCCATATAGCAATGATAATAGCGTAGAGCTCTATCGATTTCGATATAACCACACCAACAAGATCTCCGTGGCCAATACCGTGCTCACATAAAATTGAGGCATATCTCTGGGTGATCTGATGCAGCTCTCGATAACTAATCTGGCGAAGACCACCATTTTCCTGCAAAATCTGAATCGCAATATCCTCACACTGTAAGTCAAACAGGTCCATGGCAGAGATTTTCAATTCATTGAAGTCTCTTGGCCGTGAATTTGAAATTGCCAAGCCGCTGTCATTGTAGACAACCGATGTGATCGTCGAGATATCTTCTTCTGTGAAACCGATAATGAACGTTGCCAAACGCTCAATTTGTTGTAATAAGCTCTGCACATGTGATTTCGATAATTTCGAAGTATGGTATGTAAGAGAAACTCTAAAAAATCCATCCTGAGGCTCGACTTCAAGCAATATTTCAAACTATGCATGGTTAGGGGTACGATGCATCGAAGTTTGGGTTAGCGGCCTACTTACCTCGAGACGATCGAAACCTCCTGCGATTGTTATGTTCTCGCATTTCTGAGAAACCGATTGCTGCCAAGCAAACAAACTTCCCAGCTTTGCAGAACATAAAGTTCCTGCACTTTTTTGCGATAGAAGTTTCACAATTTCACTAAACATAGTATCTGAATGCCTGATTACTAATAGGGCGTTGCTGCTGAGTTGCTCAAGAACTGCCGCAATGGTAATGCCACTCGATGGATGTGATACACGAAATGGTAACGTAGCGAACATAGGACCGAAACCTGAGTCTAGACCACTTCCAGCCAATGCGACCCGGCGGGATATGACAGTTCCAAACACCAGGTCCATGCTCCCTTCGTCGTCTGGCACAAATAATCCAGACAAAACATGTGCCCAAGCGAGTTGAAATACGCTCTGTGCAGTAAATTTGAACTTCCTACATACTTTGCCAATAAATACGCTCGAGAGATCAACATCTACTGATAACTTGTCCACAAAATTGTCAAATGGCGGCGATCGACGTGGCATAAGCTTGGGAATGCAGTTAGTCACAGCATTCCTTAGGTAGCCCTTCCAGAAATCAATATTGTTGCCATCAGCATCCAAAATATATGGCATAACTTCCCGAAACTGAACATAATTTGCGGCTTTCGCTTCTGCGAAAGTAACATCCTCCAATTGTTTCAAAAACATATCGAATGCCCATCCGTCATATATTGCATGATGGATCACAACATCAACAACCCAAGCAACGTCCTCTCCCCTAGTTATTCTAAGTCTGAGCGGCGGAAATTGCATGTCATGGAATGTGAACTTCTCTATACAGTTGTCGGAAATGTAGAGATGTCGCGAATCTGCATACACAACTTGAACAAATGCCAAATTGTCATTTGTGGCCAAGAATCCAGTACGAAGTATTTCATTGTTATCAATCACAGTCCGGATGCCATCAATGATTCTATCCGAGGACGTCACATTCCTGACGATGAAACGAATGAAGTTGCTGTAGAGTCGTGAATCTCGCATAGACTCGAAGAGCATGGACCTCTGTAGAGAAGTTGTAGGATAAACGCCGATAACGTCATCTGACAAAGAGAATTCTGAGGTATACTGGCTGAGTAAGTTGTGGATTTGCCTGACTCCCTGGCTTTCAGTCACCTCTGCTAAACAAGAAGCCGATATCTGACGAATAGTGTCATGTACCAAAACGTCAGCAACGCAGAGAGATATTCCCGGCCACAGGAGACGCCTGGCTTGACTAACTATCATCACGGCACCAACAGAATCAATTCCAATAGATCGGAGAGAAACTTCCGGGCCGGGAAGCATACCCACAACCTCTTTGACAGTATAAGCAAGTGTTCTTTCCACAACGGAAGCGTACTCCTCTGACAAGTCATCGGATGCACTGCGCTCCTCCAGCAATTCCTCGACATAAGCATAAATTCTTTTGCGATCAGTCTTACCCGACGCCAATAAAGGAATCTTACTGATATGCCAAATGTGGTGTGGAAGCATATAGCTAGGTAACGTCCTCTCAACAGAACGACGAGCATCACCCACATCGCCATCAGTAACGACGATAATTCTAGACTGCAAAACACACGCAACAGCACCTCTTCCGCAAACATACTCAATTTCACCCAATTCAATACGACGACCTCGTACTTTAACCTGGCCGTCACACATGCGGCCGATGAAGATAATTCGGCCGTTCGGAAGGATACGAGCGAGGTCTCCAGTACGATAGCATGGTCCATAGCGATTGTCGTTAAGAAACACAGATTCTGTCAGTTCCGGGCGATTCAGATATCCCTTCGCGACCTGAGAACCGGCCACAACTAGTTCACCCGCCCACCCAACGGGTAATGGTTTTACATGATCTTGGATTCCCGTGTCGGCAATTATGGCTCCTGCCGTAGTCAATGGAGCACCGATATCACCCTCAACAAAGTTCTTAGATGTGCCATCAACAGCGGCAGTACACTGAATTGTGGC
Source organism: Lipomyces kockii (assembly GCA_030568215.1). Taxonomy (NCBI): domain Eukaryota; kingdom Fungi; phylum Ascomycota; class Lipomycetes; order Lipomycetales; family Lipomycetaceae; genus Lipomyces; species Lipomyces kockii. The sequence continues at coordinate 107,515 of JAJLTN010000351.1, forward strand.
TTCAGTGGGACCATATGTGTTATACAGTAGCCCAGGAGTGCCGAACTGCTGAATAACGCCTGCGGTGAGACTCTCTCCAATGGTCATAACGACACGCAATGTTGGAACTTCGTCGTGCTTTAGAAGAGATGCGACAGTAGGTGTAAGTTCTACTGAGTCGGCCTGCATTCGATTGATAACATGAGTGAGATCAGAGAGGAGTAGAGGACGATGTGCAGATACAAGAGTAGCTCCACGATACCAAGGCAGGAAAATCTCGAGAACAGAGACGTCAAACGTTAAGGATGCGAAGTTAAGAAATCTCTGGAATGATGGAACAAAGGTATGAGCAAGAATTGCTTGTGTCGCATTGGTGTGAGTTACGAGAACACCTTTCGGCCAGCCGGTAGAGCCGCTGGTGAACCTAATAACGAATCAGCGCATTTCCTTATACAGGCAGACTACAGCAACCTACATGCAATACGCAACATCATCACCAATGACATTGTCATCCTCAAACCCGTCGTCTTCCTCACCGTTCAAGTCCTTTAACTCGACAACAATTGCCTCTATACCCATTCCTACCACCAAATCAGCGGACTCACTCGTGACAAGGACGATATCTGCCTTCGTGTCTTCGAATATAAACTGAATACGATCCCGCGGCGTATCGTCTGGAGCAAGAGGACAAAAACATTTGCCTGCGCGTAAGATAGCAAGAACTCCGACATACATTGCCACGCCCTGCGGGATCAAGATTGGGACAATCTTAGATTCTGTAGCAGACCTCGCGTAGACTGTACGTGCGAGGACACAGCTCAGTCGATTGAGCTCGTCGTACGTCATAGTAGATACCGAGCTATCTTTGTTGTAAAATTCGATAGCGGTTGACATGCTTGTAAAGTCCGGAAGATGGTGTAGTAACCCGGGCCCGTCGATCTTTGAGCTTGGACAATTGAGAATACTGAGTCCGTCAAATTCTTGACGGACCGTTGCAGTACCATACTTGAAAATAGTAGATATCTGAGAGGATAGAATAGTACTAAAGGCAGCAGGGAAATCGGCGAGACTCAATTTCAACAGCAATACTCCCGAGTTCAGATTCATAGAAACCTGCAACGCCGGAAGATCTGCAGCACCAAAACCGATTGCAGTCCCTAGCTTCACATCGATACTATTAGTAGTGTCGCGTGTCTCAAGAGTTTTCGTCGAGTTGTCGTAAGTGACAGTCCTGGTTGTGGATTCATCCACGACGAGAAACGCCACAACCGGTTCCAGAGTGTATCGATAAAGCAAGCAACCCCACGCGCGAATAAGCTCCTCCCGTCGGCTGAACACATTGTCGAACGTGAATGATTGGCAGTCACTGACTAGATTAGCGTCTTGAACAGTATGCAATAGACGCGGAAACGGCGTTAAAATAACCTGATCGGTCATTATGTTGTGCTGATCAGTAGGCATTCGTCGACACTAATCTGTACGAGTATTCCGACGATAGGTGAATTGGGAGTCTCTGAAGCAGAATACCACTGGACGCTGACTGTGCGGATAGCCATAGCGAGTACTTCGCACAGGAAGGTGTGTTAACGATGAGTTGGAAGGGGGTTCCAAGTTGACGGCAGTTCGACAGGCCGAGAATACTCACGTGTCAAAGAAAAACAACGATTTCTATGACGTCATCGACCCTTGTTCAAAGCTCTCCATCAAATAAATCAACCCCCCAGCTTACACACTAGTAGGGAATTTTTCCAAAAGGCGTAACTCCATCGCTACAGGTCTGATTCCAGAGTGCCGTGATGACCATTTGGCGCTTCCTTACCATGAATCTTTAACTAATTTCTATGGAATAGCAATCAGTCTCTCTGGGCTTATTGCTTGTTGGCGTTCGAAATCGGCTACTGCCAGGCTCTCAGAAGGTGAGGGCCCAATCGTACACCAACCTACGTTTGAAGCACAATCCGATGATCAATGGTCACTATTTACTTTGTTCTGTGGCGATTGTGACTCTGCGGGGTTCGAGTTGAAAGTTCGGCTACTCGATGTTTTTCCTGGTGCATCTCTTGTTGTTTTTGTTATATATTCGACCGTTACAAGTTATTTTATGTACGATAATATACCTAGTAATTTCAGATAATATCAGACCACCATTCGGTCGTCCAAAGACATAAATCAAAGACCAACGATGTCAGAACTCGAGTACAATCAGTGTCGTAGAGACTAGTAGGCGTCATTGTGCGGCTCAGCAATTGGACGTCCCTGCAGATAAAACTACTGAAAACCTTGGCTTGTCTCTGGCACGTTGACTCAAATGCAGCACCAGCTATAAGTCAACAGTTACGCAGATTCCCAAGCGGATAATGTCATTACGCGATAGTCTATTCCAAATATAATATCTATATATATCTTGTAGAACACCTTCCTATTCATAATATATTAATATTCAATAATCTATAGGCAACCTATCGTTATACACAACGCTATCTTCTTCAAATGTATCCATGCCAACCTCATCCTCTCTGCCTAAAGTGACAAGAAACAACTCCGCACCGCACGCAACTGCAACTGAACGCCCATCTTCACTGACCGCAGCGACGCTGATATCTGATGTCGTAAGCATAACCGGAACATGTGCACCAAATTCTACACTCTCATTAGCGTGTGTCGTACTTCAAAGTATCAATGGACACATACCGCTACTACTTCCAAGATCGAAAACGCCAACACCACCTTCCTCACCCACACCAACCTTCGCAACAATCTTTCCGACAGCAACAATAACCTTCCCAACAGTCTTACTGCCCTCTTTCCCGCGAAACAAACCTTGATCACTAGGATACGTGTACCCTGAACCGCCTCTTACTCCATTGCCTATCTCATCCTCTGGGTACGTGACACCTTTATACACCCGCCATCCTTTGTCAGTGATTGCAGCAACCGCGGCTCCGTTCCCACTCGACACCGCAAAGCTACTTAACGCAGTCGTAAATCCGGGATATATGCTCAATAACCAGCTTCCATTTACACAATCAAATACACGGATCCGTGAAGTTCCTTCCAATACAGCAACCTTAGTCCGGCTCTGCACAGATTCAGGCAAGAAAGCAATATCCGATGCCGTAAACGACAATCTATATGCCCGTGGCTCAACACCATTTTCTCCAGTCGCAGTATGAGTCCTGGAAATAATGAGAGTATTATCGTCGCTAGAAGTCGCCGTCCACAGGGTAGTCCCCGACATCGAAGTGTCAAGGCACGACACTGGCGCCGCGTGCCCCGATGTCCCAGTCAATATCGCAATCCGATCAATGTTCACCCCTGAGTTCTCAAACTTGACAACATGCGATCTGACGGAGTAATCGGCGTGCGCCGACACGACGAAAAACGTCCCCTGCGATCCACCGAGAACTTTCACGAATTTTGTCGCTGAGCCGGCATAAATTTCGCAAAGAAATTGAAGCCTGTAAGTACGATATATAATTGGACGCAGGAGAGTAATGCCCTGTGCATGTCCCCTGGCCAAGATCGCCGGCGCTTGGTCAGAGGTAATAGGTTTCGAAAATGCGAGCGCGAGCGTGCGCGTTCCGAGTGTATGAATCGATACGCCTGGCGTCGATGGCGACGCACGAGTTGGTACATAGTCTGAAAGCTCAATCGTCATGATCAGTCCTCAGTATCGTGAATCGCAGATCGCATAGATGCTGACCTTTGTTTGCAACTGCAAGACTTCGGCTCGACGTGTACGCGTTCTATCTTACCCGGACTTCAGTTTCAGGGGTCGGGTGATACATTATGGCCGCGCTTGTCGACTCTAATCGCCAGCTCACGCACGAGGACCAGTCGTATCTCAATATTTGGAACTGCGTAGACAGTGGTCGAGTATTCGAAGACTACGCAGTATAATTATGGAATAAGTCAGAGAAGTAATTGGAATGATTTTATACATCGTCTATTACACATTCTCGACTGAGTTCCCGTCGTCCGACTTCACTTCCAGGGAAGAGACTACATCACACGATAGGCTGCTCCAATTTCCTGAGCACCATGTACGGCATTCTCACTAGTGTAGGGCCGCGGACTAGAATTCTGATAGTGATTAGTGAAATAGTCTTCCGTGGCAGCCGTAAATTCTTCAATATAACACAGTAGTCTGCCAAGTTCCGCTGCCGTAATCATGACCTTATTGAGTAAAGGTCCTTAAAAGGACCACACTATCCAAGTCTAAATATAAGAACTTCACCATAATTTTAATTCAATAGATTTTGGCTTTACATTCTGTTAGTAAATAGTGAATACTTTATAATAACTATTTTTAATCCCTCTAGAATTCGTTGTATCTAACGCATAAAAATCACTTTTCTGTAGAATAACTGAGAGGTAACTTAAAGCTTCTAAAACAATAGGTGATAATTATAAAAGAACTTTTGTTATTTATTTCCATGTCATAAATGTAAATAATGTTAACAGAGGTTTGGAATGAAGAAGTCTATTTACGTACTGTCTGTAAATTAAACAAATCCTTAAGAAACTAAGAAAACAAGTCTAAAATTTCACAATAAATGCGTATATTTCCCATTCAATAAGTACTTCTAACCAACAAACTAAGGGGAGATTAATATATGTACTCAAAGATAGATCTACAATGCTTTACTGTTGATGTTCTAAGTAAAGCAGATTCCTTCACTATATATCCAACCAAAACCACAAATTCCACAGTGACCGCCGCCCACACACATGATGGTAAATGACGTTGGTCACATCGGCAACTTCGTCATCTCCTCCAGCGTCCAATACTTTCGCATATTCTCCGCCCCCAGAGCACGCACCTCATCATCCAGGTGCGCCCATAACACAACCCCAAACCCATCCATGAGTGGCTTCATCTTGTCCAGACGCAGATCAGTCGCGCCGGAGAGGCATTGCTTCAGGTAGTCCTCGAGCCGGTCCATTCCGGCGTGGATCTGCCTGTGCTGCTGCAGCAACTCGACTTCCTCGCAGAATTCGGGCATCTTCTTGGCAAAAGTGGGGAAAACGTGCTCCTCCTCAATCCTGTGGTGCGCGCCCAGCTGAGAGCAAAAATCGAGGCCCATCATGATGAACTGTCGGATCGACAGACCCGCCGGCCGCTTGTTATTGGCACATGCTGTGTGGAGCTGGTTCCAGGAATGGCGGAAATGATTGTGCTGTTTCACTGCCAAAAATCATGCCCCCCCACTGGGGGGGTAACGAATAATTTATTAATATCAGTGGCCAAATATCAATTGGTAATTGTAAGAGCAAAGAGCCATTTTAAGAACGATTTAACTTTCATTGAGAAGACAGAGACAGACCGGACCATTGTGCAATTTTATTGATACCCCACACGTTGAAAGAAAAGCAGTGACCAAGTGGAGAGCGAAGAGACTTACATAATAGTCCATCTGCTCCGCCAGGCGGTTGTACAGCTTGAACTCGGCGGGTGACAGCCTGGGGAGTGAAATGTTGTTTGTCTGCTTCTGAATAGCAGCATTCCCATCACTATTTCCTTTCTGTGGCGACGTATTTATTGGTAAACTTTCACTCATTTTGGCGGTAACAATGGTGGCTGTGTACAATGGCCACGGCAATGCTGATTGTACACACTATGGGAACTAAGCCTGGTCGAGAGCAAAACATTAAGGTCGAAGATCCGACACGAAGGGAAATCTGGGGGGAGACAGATAAACATAAATAGAGCCGTTCTGCAACCTAAATTTACGCCCAAGTTCGCATCAAATAACCCTTACCGCCGCTCTGATTGCCGTAACTTCGCTCGCGTAATCATTATTAATTAACTTACCCGACTTCGTGTAAAGTTTAACGCTTCGTTTAAGGTCAGGGTTAGCCTGAAATGGCAACGCTAGATGGCTTATAGCTAGAACTCTTTCTTGTCGCGCCATCGAGGGCGCCAACGTATTCTGCATCACTTAAACGCGTCATTAATCAGTGCCCTGTGGGCCCGGGGCCCGATACAGTCGGATATGATAAGGATCCATAACGAAGAATGGTTTGGCCTTCCTGAAGTTGTAAAATTGCATAGGAATGGTTGAGAATTAAGCGCCTGTATGGATCTAATTGTTCCAAGAATTGTGTCTGTGTGTGGCCTAGAACGGGAAGTCTTGCTACATACTGTAAATAAGTTGTGAATAGGCTTGGCCCACAGGCACCTCTGGCCGTAGAGAAAAGCTGGATCGAAGGGCGACCCAGGGAACGGGTTAAGATTTGACGATCGAGCGGTTACGTCAGTTTCACGTGGGACAGAAAGTCATCATCCTAGGTCATCATGGATTCCCGGATGTCACTAACGATTCCAAAAAGGATCTTTGAAACCACATTCACTCTAAGATATTGTACAGTACCGATAATTCCAGGACTTCTGTCCCAGTCAGAGGTTATTAAGAGGTTCCCATCGAACACGAGGAGAATTACCTCGATCACGAAGAAGGCAGCAACATCACTGACCTTCAACACCCTAGCACACAGCACACAGCCATTGAAAGAGGCTTCACTATATAGCAGAATGAATATGGCAAAGTCAACCTTGATTGCTTTGTCGACAGCAGACGCCGGTGTTTTCAGCACCGGTATCAGGGCCGACTCGGCCCAGGCTGCCAGTGACGTTCTACAGGAGAATATGGAGAACTATCATATATTCTTCAACGACCGGGGATTTCACAGTGAGTATATGTCCTTGTTTGGAAAGGCTCAAAATGTATTCCCGATGCTAAAACTCTCAGATCACATTGTCCATCACATCTTGACAATATACGCTCTTGGCGCAACGCCGGAAACTATCAAGGCCGCCTTTGAACGCGACAAACAATACCAAAGGAAGCCATATCCCGTGGATGAGAGTGTTGTCCAAGCCATGAGCGACAAGAGCAAGTTCAAGCAATTTACTAGCAAGGAGAACCAGTATTCCAACTTTCTTGTCTATTTCCAGCGGGAGCTGGATGTAAAAGGCGTCGGTCCTGTATTGAACGAGCATCTTTTTGCCGAAGACGGGCATGCCGATGAATTGTTAGTAAGGATGTTTGCAGGTACTCCTCCACTCATATCCGAGCTCCGTGCAGGTATTGGTATTGAGATCTCCCGGTTAACTTTTTTATAGGTTTCCTACATCCCCTGATCCATCTTGGGTTCGGAGTTGAGTTTAATCAACCAGCCATTGTGGCAGAAGCTCTCGCACAGGCGGCCGTTCACGACAACTGGATTGGGGATTACTTACTGCCAGCGGAAAAGGCGGCGGGAAGTATTGGCAAGCCGGGAGAGAAGACTTTAGTACAGCTTCTGGATGAAATTCGTGGCAACGAAAAGCTCGTGAATTCTGTTCAGTGGCCAGACAGCAATAAGATCAGGGATGGCATTCTCAAGCGAGCTCCAGACGAGATGCTGAGGTATGCGACCCAATACACGGTCTCAGCGGATCGTTTGGAAGAGAAGCTCGCGGAAATGATCAATACGGTTGGTGAGTACACCTTTTATAGATATCCATCTTGTTCCCTCCAGGGGAAAAAGTCTACAGCAGTTGTGGTTTGAAGTTCTGATTCTTTGTCTGCACACTAGTTTACTACGCCTCTACTGCCCAACGCCCTCCAAAGCAGATCAAATTTGACTTCTTCTACATGCATTGCGTCAACTGCTCTATTTTCTTCCCGGCGTTGTTTTCAATTCCTTCTCTGAGCTTGCGCTCCAAAACACGCCTACTGGAGTGGAAAGGACGAATGGACCTCGCGATGTATGTCTCACGTAGAGCACCGAAGCTGCTTTTGGATGAGGTCAAGAATTACAAGTCCCACAAGGGTTGGAAGGAAGTTTTTGATAGCAGTGTTCTCAATGAGAGAGATGACGGGCACGTATCGAAATTGACGAGAGCAGTTGCGCACGGGGAGAACGTGTGCAAGCCGTTCGAGGGGGGAGGGAAAGAGAAGGGTTTCATGATCGCGGGGGATATGTGGTTGAAAATCGGGAACATGGGTAAGTAGCGATCCTGTGGTTTTGAGATGCTACTGTCGGTGCCAATCAGTGAATTAATTCCATAAATCATATAGTTGTCGACTCAGTCGACTCTTCTGGGGATATGTGGGTCCGCTCTACAGGTTTCGATGAAGCATGGTCAAATTTTAAAGATCGGTCACCCCAGTGAAAGTCGTCGCTTTGGGTCTCTCCCGGCGGATACGGATATGGAGAATTTTGGCGGATATCCGTATCCGCAAGTCCCAACAGCCCTGTTCTGGTTTAGAGTTAGCTGCAGACTTGCGAACTATCAAGACGAATAGCTCGTGCATCAAAGAACGGCACACAATCCCAAAGGAAGTCCGTATATTGCGGACTGAGGATCTCGCAGCGTAAAACGTCGCATCCATCACAGTCAAATTGTTCTCGTTGAACAGAGACAATATCGATTACATTATTTAGAGAGCAGTTACCGTGTGTAGTCAGGCGGGCAATTGTAAGTAACTATTATCAGTTTTTATAATTGAACATCAGTGGCATTCAAGGTTCATATCCGTCTAGAGTGCTAATCGCGTGAGGATGCTCAGTATGGTATAGTTCATTATCATATCGTTCTGATAAATCCAATCCCTGTCAGATGTTATTGGTACCATAATTACAAGACGCTAGGTCGTTCTTTATCTTATAATCTCATTCGCAACTAGTGCCCACGCAATAACTTCGCAAGGGTCATAGCTCATCTTTACGATTAACTCTAAGAGCTCTTTGGATCGTTGGAGTAGCTGGGTTGTCTGTTGATCGTATTGGTGTGCACAGCTTGGTACTTGAAGGTTGAATGTCATCACTACACAGACTCCATATCCGAGAAACACATTCAGTAATGCATTGCCGCGCCCAGTCCGAACGACTAGCAATTTGCGAATTGCGATTGCCCAAGCGATGCGTAGAATAGCAGATTGTGTACTTTCGAAGACTTATAATCTTACGTTGAACTCATGGGCAATCATTAAGCTTTCAGCCACAGTACATACACCTTCAATCTTACAGCAATCTGATAAACACCCCCCGCAGTGCGGCGTAGACTGAAACGATGTGAAGGTTTGGCCACTACTGACGTGATGAGCGGGCGCCCAACCTGCAGTGATCGCGACGTCATTGGGACGCTGGCCCGTCGATTATGAGTGGGAACAAATTTAAAACGCCGACCAGCGTCTGCGCTTCTTCTGTCCTGGGTGTTATTCTATACGTATTGAATCTTGATAATTCGTATTGCATTTCTTAGAGTATTAAAGAACACTGAAACAAGAGATCGCACTGAACTCAATGGCGACTTCTCGCGACGGAGCTGCCTCGTCGACCTCCGAAACCTCCACGTCTCCGTCATCCACCTCTGTGTCCGACTCATACTCTTCAGCGTCGTCTCCAGCGGATTTGACATTTTCCGAGTCAGAACTGCCAGACTTGGCATCGTACGACCTCATCGTGGTCGGCTTCGGACCGGCATCCGTCTCCATCGCCATCGCCATCCTTGACACACTCTCTCCCGAATCGCGCCACACATATCGGATGCTCTTCCTCGAGAAGCAATCCGAATTCACTTGGCATGGCGGCATGCTCCTCCCACATGCGCGAATGCAAATCTCGTTCATCAAAGACTTCGCCACAATGCGCGATCCGACTTCGAAATTCACATTTATGAATTATCTACACGCAAAAGGTCGGCTATTAGATTTTGTAAATTTAGGGACATTCTACCCGTTGCGCGAGGAATACGAGGATTACATGCGATGGTGTGCGGATTTAGTCCAGCAGGAAGCAGAATGCATTGTCTACGGGGAAACGGTAATCGGACTTTCTGCTCCGGAGCAAGAATACTTCACGACAGAGAAAATACCACATTTGGCAGTGACAAGCGCACGCACCTGCGATCCGTCCCGAAGAACAACACGGCTTGCGCGCAACGTGGTACTCTGTCCCGGTGCGCGTCCACAATTCCCAGCATGCTTCCCCAAGGAATTGACGAGTAGGATATGCCATTCCGCAGAATTCTTGTACAGATCAGCGGCACTCCTTACTCTAGCCTCGCAGTCATCCACCGCATCGTTTTCTGTTGCGGTTGTCGGAGCAGGACAGTCGGCCGCCGAAATAGCCCAATATCTAAATGCAAACCTGCCGCTGGGCTCGCTTATCGACATGATATTCCCGGCACTCGCGTTACGACCGTCAGACGACTCGCCGTTCGTTAACGAAATATTCAATCCAGAAGCAGTTGACGGAATATACTCGCTTCCTGATGGTCGACGGAGGGAAATGTTTGAGGAGCACAAGGCGACGAACTATAGCGTTGTGAGGAGCGACTTGCTTGAAACACTTTACGCAACCGTTTATGCACAGAAGTTGCCTGGTCACACGACACGTCTCCGAATAAAAAATTCGCAAAGCGTAGAGGAAGTCGAAGTCATGGACAAGCAGGGGTGCGAGAAAGTCGTACTAAAGCTTCGTGATCGGTATCATCCAGGACGCGTAGAGACCGCCGAGTACGATTTTGTGGTCGCGGCGACTGGGTATGACAAATCCGCAATCGTTACCGAACTGTTGAGCGGACTGAAGCGGTACCTGACGGCGAATGAGGTTGTAGTCGACAGAGGATACAGAGCCAAACTAGACGCGAGGGTCGAGGCAAGGTTGTGGATGCAGGGATGCAATGAGGCGACGCACGGGGTATGTGCATGACAAGTGTTATTGAATATATAGATTTGCTGACTTGCTAATAGCTGAGCGACACATTATTATCCATCATGGCAGTAAGAGGAAAAGAAATTGTTGATCAGATATTCAACAAGTAGACGCAGGAGTTATCCAGGTGGTTGTATTACTTTGTAGATAGTCCTAGTGGTGTTCGGGTTTTCAGAAAATAAATCGGGTTTGCACTATCCTGTCTTTGCGGCACGTCCCTCGCAATCGGTCAGCGACCACTTGCATGACGGCACCGGGTACGGTTGTTCCGAATACGAATATTCGCAGTACTATAGTCGTATTCGTTACTCGCAAATGCCGAGTATTGCGAATAATATTCGATGATTTTATTTGCAAATGCTGAGTATTGTGAATAATATTCGAGTATTCGATAATCACGTGTTCCCGCAATTCTGCCCCGAATAGGCCAGTTTGTAGCCGTTTAAGGTATAACTGGGTTACCTACTTGCAATTTGTAGGACAGCAGTTGATTTCTAGCAAATAATTGACTTCTCAAGGGCTCAAGAAACGGTCTCCTGCTTAATATCAGTGTCTTCTCTACTATTATCTGCCTATCAGCTTTACTGCCATTAAATTAAAAAGGAGACCCGCGGAAACCGCCAAGATTACGTAGCACTATTGACGGGCCAGCGACCGGGGGAGCGGCAAGACTATATTTAGGAATTAGATTGGAGAGTCAAAAGCGCGTAGAGAACCGTGCCAAGTAGGCCATTTTTAGCCTATTCTTACCTACCACACTTCTTATGATTTACTTATTCCTGGCGTTAAGAGTGATAGGTTTTGATTACTAATAAGGTCTTAGTCGGTATATATTTGTCGAGCCTTAAGTCCGCTATATTTCAGTTCAAAATATGAATAAAAGCGCGTGGGTACTTACGCTAAGCCCTACACAGAGTAAGCAGGCTGGAATTCTATTTTAATCGGTACAAGAGACCCGGGCCCATTTACACACTCATAAAAAATAATGAATGCATGCATGGCGCAGTAGACAGATAAATGGGAACGAGTCTGAGCGGGGACTGAAGCTATGACTCGATGAATACGTCGTCATTCGTTTATTTCGAAAAAGCAATGGTGCAGTAGCGAATCAGACCAAATACAAGCGTTTGTAGCCAGCAGGAGCAGCTGACTGTTGCGCGCTTAAGTTATACAGAAGTACACATCCGACTCAGGACCTGCTATCATACTAAGGAACGCTGCGGGAAGCTTCCCAGAACGAGACCGGACCTAACCGCCAGGGATAACTACAACATCGTGAGCGGCTGCCGAAAGAAGCGCAGTACTTCCGGCATGCACCGGATCGACTATAGGAGTATTTCCGCAACAGTGCACTCACAGCACATATATAGACACAAACCTGTTTTGCGACTACACGCTATACTAAATGATATTGCAATAAATCCGCGATATCACTGTGATCAGCGGTTATTGCTGAGTAGGGCAACTGGTCCGCGGTGACGGGGCCTCAGACGGTCTTGCCACGTCAGGACGTTTCTGAATTTGTCAGCCAGTCAACAACTGATCTGGTGCGATCGGTCACACGGCCGGCCGGCCGCATCAAACAAAGGAATCGCCGCAGATCGGCTGACTCACACAAGGGTCCCGTACACGGAGCCCCGGCTTTACTCCATTTCCAGGGTGCAACGTTCATTAATAATAACTCCAGCTCGGCAGCCCCCAGATATGGAAGCCATCTTTCATAAGAGCGAGACATCGCGTGCGTGGTGTCGGTACCCCGGTACCGACCGCGCGGTTGCGCTTCCGGTCTTTATACCAGCGCCCGCCTTGGCTAAGCCCACACCGTACCCCACTCCTCTTACTGGTATATAAGCCCATCTCATTCGCGTCCTTCTCGTTTATTCTGCGACTGTCAGATTCCACGTTTTTTGGACGTGTTCCCGTGCGGGGGAACTGAATCATCATCTTTCTGTTTAAGCGAACTTCTCATCATCAATCTGCGATGACGTCGTCTTCGATATCCATCGCTATCGACATGGAGTCCGTAAGCGTCACCTCATCCGCACCGAACGCTTGCTACGCGTCCATCCGGCCCCCCTCGGACGCCATGACGCGGTCTTCCAAGACTGTCCTCATCAACTATTCCAAATATCCAGAGCGCGATCCACCCCAGAGTGATTTGCGCTCCACCGACGCAATTGAGCTCTCCGTTCTCGTTGTGAACGCCGGCCGCACGAATCACGTCACGAGTGAGGTGGAGGAAGGCAGTGTTGGGTCTGGTCGGAGTTCGCCCGCTTTGAGCAACGGTGCAGACAATGAGCCTGATGTTCAGAGGGTCTATACATTTGCTGAGTAAGTTCGTGTCATTGAGGCATCTGTAACAGACGCTCACGAATGCAGAGTTCCAAAGAACAAGTGGCGGCTGCTGGCGTCTTGCTGGACCGTTTTTGCTCTAGGCTTGAGTGACGGTGCGCCCGGTGCGCTACTGCCATACATAGAGGAGTACTACAACATTAACTACGCCGAAGTCTCGACAATTTGGATGGCCAACACCATTGGGTTCATCGTCACCGCGGTCGTCAGCCACTACGTCTACGTTCGCATCGGTCGCGCTGGCATGTTGACGGCCGGTCCGGCCATTCTCGTCATCATGTATGCCTTTATTGTTCCTGCTCCGCCGTTCGGTGTCGTTATTGTAGGATTCTTTTTCGGTGGTCTCGGCATGGCTTGTGTCGTGGCGAACGTCAACGTCTTCTTGTCTTATCTCGCGCACACCGAAGCTTGCTTCGGCCTTGTGCACGGAAGTTATGGTGTTGGTGCAACGATCTCGCCGTTGATTGCGACTGCAATGGTGTCTAGAGGCATTAAGTGGTCTTATTTCTACTCCATTATGCTCGTCTTCAACGCATTCGGCGCTCTGCTCTCCGCTTGGGCATTCAATGGCTGCGACCGTGACCTTGGCACACTCCATATGTTGAAGAAGTTCCAGAAGCTGCGCAACGCGGCTCAAACCGAGGATGCTATCGTCCCTGTCACTTCTCTCGCTTCTAATATGCCGCCCATGACTGTCAGCTTCGAGAACACGGTCGCTTCCCAGAATGAAAAGTCAGTCTACCACCAAGCCCTGCGAGACCGGGTCACATGGCTCGCGGCTGCTCTCATCCTCTTCTACCAAGGCGCCGAAGTCTCCATAGGCGGCTGGATTGTCTCCTTTATGATCGACACCCGTCACGGAGACCCCAAAGCAGTCGGCTACGTCGCCTCTGGATTCTGGGCAGGAATCACGACCGGCCGCTTCGTGCTCAACCAATTCCTCCCCAAACTTTTATCCCCGCGCGCAGTTATTTTCGTCCTCCTTGCCGTCGCAGCCTCGTTCGAATTAATAACCTGGCTCGTGCCAAACATCATCGGCGACGCGGTAGCAGTTTCTGTAGTGGGTTTGTTTTTCGGGCCAATGTACCCGTCTGCCATCACAGCCATAAGCCACCTCCTCCCCCGCCGTACGCAAAACTTCTCACTCACAATCGTCACGGCGTTCGGCTCGTGCGGAGGTGCATTGTGGCCGTTTATCACTGGTTTGTTGGCGCAGGCAAAAGGTACCTTTGTGGTGCATCCCGTCGCGATATGTTTGTTTGCCGGAATGTGTGTATGTTGGTCTCTCATTCCATTTTCTCGTCGTAAGAGGGAGTAGACTCGTTGCTCATCTTATTTCTATTTTATTGTCGGCTAGATTTGTACATATTTACAATTGCCGGGTTAAAACCATTTACTGCGGTGCTATATTGGGGTCTTGTTGCATTGATACAGTTGAATGTTGGACGTTCATACGGATTGGGTGTTCTGGGTCTGGCTCGGTTCTTCTTGTTCTTAATTTAATCATATTGCGACATATTTAGCAATTCGCGACTTCTCCTCCACGTCACACGCTTACACTCGGCTCATGGCCTCAATATTATTCCCATCAGGATCACACACAAACGCAGCGAAATAACTGGCCGCATAAGCCTCTCGCCATCCCGGCTCGCCGTTGTCTTTTCCGCCGTTTTGGAGCGCGAGGGCATACAGTTGGGCGACGGCGTCGGACGACGGACAACTAAATGCTAAATGGGCCGCGCCTGGAGATTTGTCGGCCGCAGAGGTAATGGCGATCGAAGCCGATAGCTGGTTTGGTGTCGGCGGCGTAGCAGACGTAGGTGTCGTTCACTGGAAAAATGGTTAGAAGCTGGAGAAGACACGGGGAGGGCAGCGTACGGAATGATGCAACAACTTCGTGGTTCAAGACGCTGAGAATTGCGTCGTAGAACGCGCGAGACTTGAAGATGTCCGTGACATAGAGCGTCATGTGGTCTAGAAGCATATCTGGCATTTCGGGTGAGGGTGCTGGCTGTGTGTGGCGGATGGAGTACGGCCTGGGATTATATATCTACCACAAGCATTAGGTGATAACTAACGAAATCTCGCATTTTCGTGTTTCGGTTACTCAGTTGTGAGTTTCCGTCTCACTCCCTCAACGCGTGATTTGACGCGCTCGTACTCGCAAGTCATGTGAGTTCGCGTCTGTCAGCCAATCATAAACGCCCGGAGCCATGTGTGTGTGTTAGTGTCAAGTGTTATCACCTATAGCACGAGAAGGTTAGGGGTATCCAATTTAGCAGGGTATTACTTGCGGACACGTCCCTTGCGACCATGCTTGCAGCCCCAAATATACGCACTCGCTCTCCCATATACTCAACACCGCATTCTGGATCCTAAACTTTAACCTATTACGCGTTGTCCCGAATAAATCATTGTGATATTGCCCTTTTCCCTAACAGCGTCTGAAAGTTTTTCACAGACGACAGTTTGATAGTAGGGGGCATTACTTAAGTGTTATCGGTACAAATCTCCTAAACTTATCTATAGCCATAGATGAACACAATACGTTATAATCTCCCTAAGCGGTGTTCTGTTCATAAACTGACAGTATCATAGTTAATATGAAGATCACATATTGCCCGTTTATTATAGTCTTACATTAAACTGGGTGACTGGGATTCTTTATATGAGAGGCGGGGTGTGGTACTGCAGATCCAGATATCATCACGTCTATCCGTCAAAAGCAGGAGCTTATATCAGTACTTGCGGCAAAACAAGCATCATCCGAAATATGACAGGATTGACAGGGGAGACGTTACATATTCGAGAAAATTTCGGACACGTCGCGATAGATGTGTTTGTTTTTTTTCATTTTTTTGTTGAAACTGATCACGTGGACCAGTCAAATATGTGCTCGTTGTTTCCAGATGTTCTAGTATTTAATTTTTGTTACAACAAGGATTTCTCATTAGAATAAATTTCCTGCACCCGACGTTCACAGCGCTCTACTCAATTAGTTTTCTGTCCACGACAGTCTTCGCGTGGTTCACAACGTAAACATCCAGCTCATTTCGCAACGATGGCGACCACATCACACAAAACACCGCCGTCGTCCCGCTCCTCGTCCTGCTCATCGTTGTTCTCATTCCGAGGATCGCTGGCCATGACACCAATCCATTCGGCATTCTCATCACCAATGTCAAGCGGCACGCCCTCCCCTTGCGTCAGCCCATCAGGCTCATTCTTGCACACTCCCGACACCCCGGTCTCCGCGCTCGGGTCCTCCGCAGTTTTACGGCCGCGGAAGGCGGTCCCCGTATTTGTGCCCGCGGAGACGAGATTACCGGTCGATATACTCGGCGATACAGTATCCACATTCTCACTCCCGACCTACAAATTGCACGGATACACCACCTTCAGACCTAAATTCGCACCAAACAACCTCTGCGTCGTCCCCTGTTGTTCATCCTCCAATAGTGACAATGGATCCATGGTAACCGGCCGCCTCGTGTTTGTGCCAGAGGACAAGATTTCCTTGTACGATACATACGAAGACGAAGGCCGCACCAAAACTCGTGTCCCCTGCACCGTTTCCAGCACGGACACGGCCCCCGTCGAGACCGTCGATGTGTACCTGTGGAACGGAAATTCTCTCTTGGGCGAGTGGCAGTATTTGTGACTTGTTGCACCAATCTCTGACGCGATCCGCGCTCTGTGAACTGTTTACTAGATAATATGGAATACTAGCTGTGATACTGGGTGTTTTTGAATTATTTTGACTGTTTGATAGCGCTGATAATGGTTGTATGACTAAATTATGGTGTTTTTCGTATTGTAATGGGATTTCTGTTGCAAAAAAGTTTGGTAGAGGTGATTTGGCGCTGGTTCTGTCTTCGTCTCGCACTGCAACTTTCTCCTGCAATAAATTAGTTCAACTTGACTTGAGTTCTTTGTAACTTTAATATACATTATCAGTGTCCCTATTAATACAGTCCAATACTTATGCCTTTAGGTCTCCTTCTTTCGCGACTCAACAACAACCCTCCGCAATCCAGCAACCAACGGGACAATAACCGGTCCCAAAAGCGGCAGATAGACAGCAATTTTATGCTCAAAAGGCACAAACATATTCAGCATCATATCCTTGTCAAAAACAGCCTGTCTCGCAAACTGCGCTGCGGCGGCCGCGTGTCGCAAACCCCGAATTTCGGCCGCCTGGTCAAAATCTGTGCATAAATTGGCCACGGCGGAGTGCCATTCTTTGATCGCGCTGTCAACGAGGTCGCGGACCGTAGAGGGAACTGCCATTTCTGGGAGCGAGGTAACGAGTCGCGAGAGCGCCGACAACGTCTCGACTGCGCCCCGTAAATTCATTATCGTTGCTATGCGTGCAAATTCGTGTCGGTGGGGCAGCACTTTCCGGGATTTCGACCCATTGGCTAGTGAAAACGAGACCGGCGACAATAGCTTGTCGATTTGTCTCCCGAACGTTCGCATAGCGACCGGTAGATCTGGGGAATCGCCCGCCATTACGACGCCGCCCCAATTCGCGACCGTGAAACTGAGACTTTTTGTATTCGTACTGTAACGCGGCAGAAAGTACACGAATTGCAACACTTTTACTGCGGATGAATTTGAACTCGTAGTGAGCAGAGTGACTGGTTGTAAATCCCAGGTGTCAAGAAGGGATGACAACTTGTCCGGTGAAACGTCCTGCTCGACTCGGGCCCATTCATGGTTATCGTCCGTCATGTACTGAAACCCGACATCCGTGTCGAATGTTATGGAGGTTACGTATCGGTCTAGTTCACTTAACTTCAAGGTATTCCAGACTTTCTCTGCATGAGCACGCCATTCGGTCTGAAACTCGGGAGTGAGAGCTTCAATGTGTCGTTCACTGGCCGACGAATCTAGCGCGATGAGGAGCGTGAACGAAAGGTGGATCGCATCCGCGTATGTAGCACCTCTAAAAATTTTCGACGCAATGCCAGTGGTTGGTGATATAGCGCGGTCGTTGGATCCCAGATCGTGTTTGTTGAAAAACAAGAAGTCTCCCACAAAGGCGTCATAGAGTCCATTTGCTATGATCTCCTTACTTCCATTGTTTGAAGGGATGTACACATTTATTTCTTCCGCTTCCAATATTGTCTTTGGAAGTGGTGTGCTATCAGATGTGATACAATCTAATGTATATTTCGGCATAGAACAGCCTGAGCATCCTTGCGCGTCTACCAACTCCAAACCAAATACTGAGCTCGTCCCTTCCGTCCGCACTAACTGCTGTACTTCGTCACTGATCTCACGGGTGGTGGTGCCGTATAAACAATTTTTTTTAACGCCAACAGCAACATGTATTGTAGGACCATCGTCTCGGCTTAATCCTAAACCCTCTTTCAACTCGTTGTCAAGAGTCTCAATGGCCGATAACGGTAACGGCGTGCGATGAATAGTGGTAGTGTGAAACCAAAGCGGTAACCCAAGGATAACAAACACAGCCTAATTTCATTAGCATCTATTTTGAAGATAGTTTTCGCCCCGTGTGTTTGATGATAGGGATCGGTTGGAAATAAACTAACCCAGAATGAAAGAACTACTTTGCGTCGAAGCACGATGGCTTCGGCCGATTCGCTGGGTAGCATCACGGCCCTGGAATGTCCACTGCTGGTAGGTTTGGCTATCGGATGGGCAACTGGCTAAATGATTTCGATCATTAAATCGAGAGCCGTTGGTGTTTTGTGATAGATAATATGGACGTAACAGACTGCGACGATGAGCTGGGTCAGTAGTAGACCCTCAGTGTTAGTTTACCCAGTTTACGCAAGGTATGCCATAGCCATTCAATTTTTAAACTCCAGACTGGTACAATCAGGTAGCTTATAGAGCATGCTTTTAGGGCCACCTCAGAGTCTTCTTCGCATTATTCCTGAATTTTAGATGTCATACACAATGCCGAACCAATTGTCCTACATACGAACTTAATTTTCCAAATCCCAAACTCCCAAAAATTTTCCAATCCAAAACAACTGTAATCACTCATCATAATACACTCGGCCACCTCGAACGCTATTCTCCTCCCGTCCCAAACTTCGTTGAATACACTCTCTCAGCACGTCCGTGAACTCCTTCATCATCTGCCACTTCGATGATCTCAATGCGTCGCTCACCATTCGGAGTAACCCCACCGTATGATGCTTGCCTTCCATAGCTTCCAACTCACGACCGGTTTTGGCTCGATGCAACCGTTCAAGAAATATTCGGCCGTCTTCAACTGGCACGATTTTAGCGTATTCCTCCTCGTCTTCGAGGTCATCGTCTACAGACCGGCCCGTCGATAAGGGGTTTTTATCTCGTTCACTCAAAACGCTACTTTCCGGTCCTTCAAGACAGAATCCGTACGCCCAGACAACCTGCGCACAATGACTCAAAACGCTCGCACGATGCACAAAAGTATCTTCACCAGCGGAATATCCTTCGGCCCGATAATACGATCCAAGATCGCCAATCACGAACGCCTCGTAAATACCTTGCACGGCATGCAACGCAGCATCCGGCGCTCGTTCCGAAATTGCCCAATCTGAGATCCGCCGCTTTGAAGCTAAGTAGTCTTGATGACGCGTAGGACGTCCCAAAACGCGGTGTACACCACAGAAAATCTGAAGGTCGTAGATGGAGACTCGCATTGCCACATGAGCCATACGCCACATTGGTGGAACGACCCGCTGCAAGTGCGTGACGTCGTCAGGTGACGCGGACATGACATTGATTCGTGGGAAACGTCGATCATAATCTGCTTTCCAAAAGTCTAGCGCCGGTGCCAACGTCGTCCGCCACGTATCCCGAAACGCACCCCAGCCCAACGACGATATTTGTAGATCCAGTTGCTCCATTTGATAAGACAGTGACATCAGTCCGCAGAGTAAAACGATCGATCCAAACCGTCCAGTTGCAACTGATTGCTGATTCAAGAGTTTCTTTAACGCCTTGAGAAATGGCATGGTAGGCGTCCTCAAAACATGATTTCGATCACCCGGAATGGCATCCCAAACGTCTTCATCACATGGCAACGACATCCGAATCTCGTGCGTCGACATAACGAGAGAATGTGCAAACAAAGCCGCATGACAAACATCCAAAATAAACGCCATAAACGCTGCACGTTTAGCCATCTCTGTTTCAATCCACCGCTTCCAAATCTCAGAACTACCATCCATTGATGCAGAGGAACCAGCAGAGGACGATGGGATTAAAGTCGATCCTCGGCGTATCAATTGTAATGTAGTCCCGTGATGTATATGTGCCCGTTCGTGAAACTTTCGCGTCGACATCGTTTTCTCGTATACTTCTAATATCAGTAAACTCTGGATAATCCATATCTTGGCCGGCGGATGAAATCCTGGACTTCCAAATATCACCCATCGTAGTTGCTCCGCGATTTTCAGTGCTAAATCTTGAGCGCCACCATAACATGCGCCAATGAGGATGATGCTGAACAAAAGAGGGCCAGGTGTGGCGTCCGCTTCAAACGATGGCTTGTGGAGAATGGGGAACTGGAAATGAAATTTATCCCAGTAGAGCATGATATATCGATGTATGCAGTCCAACTCAAAGTCAGGATGTGATTCAAGAGCTGGGATCAGACCGAGGATATCGAGTCGCTTTGCCTCGGACATCATCCGCGACGGAGGTGGCGTTGGCGGTGTAAGCAGGTTTGGCAGATCCATTGGAGACTCAAACCCGGAGTAGAGGTTAGAAGGGAGAAAAAGATCTCGTGTACCAGAAAGCATTCCATCAGAGAACAGCCAATTGATGAGATCAGTCGTATTAGAGTTATTTCCATTAGACGGCGACGTAACGGTAGCTAGAGGAATTGCTTGCTGTGTCCGAGGACTAATACCAAGTGGAGAGGTATGATTTGGTGGGGGCATATATGTACTTTGTTGCGGTATTTGTTGAGGTTGCATGCTGTATTGTGACAATGGTATGGGTGGCTGGATTGATTGCTGCTGCATGTAAATAGGATCCGGAACCGGCAGTGGAGGCTGAACTGACCGCGCAATGCTTGTCAAACTGCTTGATAGATGGGACGAGCTGGATGAGGCAGTAGAATTCCGACGATTCATGGCATTCTCAATTCTATCCTGGTGAATGTCATTGCCATTCATTATGTCCTCCTCTTTCAAAACAATGTCACCGTTGGTTGCCACTTCGCTCCTCCGACGATGTCGCTCTAGATGGCGGATGCGCAAGTCCTCGCGCACAAACGACTTAGTGCAATCCGGCCAAGTGCAGTTGAAAATTTCCTTAGGTTCATCTGAATTCAATTAGCATGTTCTCGAGCGCCTCACAATCACGAATATAGCATACGGTTCAGTTGATGACGAGCCAAATGTTCAGATCTCGTGAATCTTTTTCCGCATCCGGGTGCATCGCACTCAAATACCTTGTCAAGGCCTTTTCTCGAGCGTCGCCTTTTGCGCGAGTGCGACTGTGAAAGGCCGGAATCTGAGTACTGCTCGTCGGCGAGGTGGCTCAACGTCGTCTGCGTACCGCCGTACTGACCCCCAGATACGGGGGACAATGCGGAGGGCAATGGACTGGGGTCCATATCAATGCCGGTATTACCGTAATCCAGGGAAGCGTAAAGGTGATCAAAACTGATGAACAGCCGTAGAAGCGACGTCTAAAGTGGAGGCGTGGAGACAACGTGGGCAACATTTACGTAAAAGCAACACCAATTTATGCCTCCCGTTGCACTATATAAAGCTTAGCTCAACGCGTCCTTACTTTATTATATAGGACCGCTTTCCTCTACTAAAAACTCTATTGACTTGTCGAGATACGACTTATCGTCGCCCCGCCGCGTGAAAAGGTGGAGTAAAGCGACCCCGTGCTCGGTTGGAGCTGCGACGGCTGCATCGTGCCCCCACAGAATTTCACTCACGCCAACCTAAAAAATGACGGTGGTCACTTACAAAATTTGTGATAAAATATGTAATTAAGTATTCCATAATTATCACAAAATAATTAGTTATAGTACAATGTATCCATCATTTTCCTAATATCGAACGTATGGCATGCCACTCATCCCGGATAACTCCGATGCCTTCATTTCCTACCCACAACCACACAAGCAACCTCACAACAGCCCTTCTTGCCATTACTGCTACACACATTAATAAACACGCCTTTGTCCTTCCGCACATTAGCACAATGTTGAGCGCCTCAATGGTACTGACATTCACCGCCCATCCCACCGCTTTCGCTGCTGCCGGTATATCATAACTCCATATTATCATTAGCATAGGGAATAGCTTCGTAGCTGAGGAGATCAATAAAGCAATAGTAACTGTATTGGGCTCATAAGGTCGCGCCTCTTTAGGGTTTTGATCAACTACAAACCTCGAGAAGAACCGCAAGACAAGATGCGTAACAATTGTCTCAGTTAAGCAATATACTAAAAAGAACAAATATTGCCCGAGTACTGGAAACTGCAATATCCGCTTATCTGCTTCCGTCGCTTCGCTGCCGCTTCGTAGGGCTTCCTTTTCAACTCGTGCCCAAGTCAGATAAACGTCGAATAGTGTAATCAAGACAAAAATGCGTCGCACATTTGAATGAAGATGTGGAGATATTGAGAGTCTATTAAATGCCAGATGCCGATATACTTGTGGTTTTATAAGAACGAGGTCGATGAAGATGATTATGCTGTCGTGCTCGATGTATTTGTCGGCGAATTTATTGCAATTAGGACAAGCTGTCAGCCGAATATTGTTCGAGGAATATTCAGTGTAGAGAGAAGTCACAGGATGGGCACATTCTATGCACATCATCTTGTCTACATAAGTTAGTTATACTTCGAATTGCCGACTTTACACGACTTACCAGTGCTCAAATCGAAAAGTAGAGTGAGTGTGTCGAGCTTTACAGCGTCTTAGAAGAAGATAGCTAAAAGAGCTCATGCAGGACCAGTAGCTTCTATGGCATATATGTGACTATGATATAAACAGAAATAGAAGTTGACCTATTTTAACTATTCCCGATATCGTACTATGCCAGGCTTGTAGTAATGACCTGGAGCGTCATTAGGGTTAGGCGATTGGTGGGCCTTCGCTAATTTCAGCAGGTAGTTACTACAACAAACACTCTACATATTGAATAAGACAGAGCAAGCTATTTCAAACATGCATAAAAACTATATTAGAAATATCCGACAAATATGGTCTGTACCTACATTGATTTGCTGCAAGTTACTGTTGGACGCCTTGTTTGTTCCGGTACATGACAGCCCTATTCTGAACTATACTTAGTGCCGTAATATTCGGACTGGCTGTCCAAAACGCACCACACCGCCGAAGTGGTCGCTTCTCTTGCTTCACCCCTTCTCTTGCCTACCAATCCAACTGAATTCACCACGTACCACCGCAGTTTGTACCGGTATTCAATATGGCAGAGGTGCCGTCATATACGCTTGTCCATGAGCCTTCATCGGCCGACCAGCCGACGCTCCAGGACTTTCGGTTCCAGCTTGAGCGCGGCAATGACCCTATCAAGATAGAAGCCATGAAGCGCATTCTCGTCATCATGCTCAATGGCGATCCCATGCCTCAATTGCTCATGCACGTTATCCGATTTGTCATGCCTTCGAAGTCGAAGCTTCTTAAGAAACTACTGCACTTTTACTGGGAAATCTGCCCAAAATTGAACCCCGATGGAAAATTGAAGCAAGAGATGATTCTCGTCTGGTAAGTACGGCATTGACATGGAGTACAATGGCGGAATAAGAGCAATTGGCAGAGTCTTACATTTTACGTTTTTACAGTAACGCCATCCGAAATGACTTACAGCATCCAAACGAATATATCCGGGGAGCTACCCTGCGGTTCCTCGGCAAATTAAAGGAGTCAGAGCTTCTCGATCCTTTGATTCCGTCTGTTCGATCTTGTCTTGAACACCGACATGCTTATGTCCGAAAGAACGCCATTTTCGCGATCTACTCAATCTACTCATTAGATGAACACCTGGTGCCGGATGCAGCTGATCTTATCATGGGCGTCCTCGAGACCGAGTCAGACACCACTTGCCGAAGGAACGCATTTGTCGTCCTTTCTACTATTTATTCTACTGGCGCCATTGAGTACCTTCTCAAATGCTATGACAGCATTCCTACGATGGATGAACTATTGCAACTGGCGTTCATTGAGTTTATTCGAAAGGACGCGCTGCACAATACGGCACAGAAGGGTCGCTATCTCCGTCTTGTATTCGACTTACTTGAGGCGCAGTCAAACACCGTCGTCTACGAGGCTGCAACTGCGTTAACTGCTCTCACCAGTAATCCTGTTGCTATCAAGGCTGCTGCTGGAAAATTCATAGAACTGAGTGTTAAAGAGTCCGACAATAACGTTAAGCTCATCGTACTTGACCGTGTCGACCAGCTCCGCAAAAGGAATGAAGGTGTGCTGGACGACCTCACCATGGAGATTCTCCGCGTTCTCTCCAGTCCTGATATCGATGTCCGTCGGAAGGCTCTTGACATAGCCCTGGAGATGATTTCAAGCAAGAATGTTCAAGAAGTTATTTTGCTTTTAAAGAAGGAATTATCGAAGACTATTGACCAAGACTATGAGAAGAACAATGAGTATCGCCAGTTGCTTATTCACTGTATTCATCAATGTGCGATTAAGTTTGCCGAGGTCGCTGCTTCTGTGGTGGAATTGCTCATGGACTTTATTTCCGAATTCAACAACTCATCTGCGGTTGACGTCATTCAGTTTGTCAAGGAAGTTCTCGAGAAGTTCCCTGAGCTGCGTCAACCAATTGTTGGCCGACTTATGTCGACTCTCGGTGATGTTCGAAGTGGGAAGGTGTATAGAGGTGCACTTTGGATCGTTGGCGAATACTGCATTTCCGAATCAGATATCAGAGACTCTTGGAAGCGGATTCGGTCTAGTATTGGAGAGATCCCCATCCTAACTTCAGAACAGCGACTTCTGGATGCGTCGCAGGAGGATAGTAATGGTGAGCCAGCAGAAGCCAAAGTTAACGGCAGCAAGCCAACATCAAAATCGTCACGAAAAGTTTTGCCCGATGGCACATATGCAACTGAGTCGGCATTGACCTCTGAATCTGCTGTTAATGCTAAGTTGGAGGCCGTTAAAGCCGCATCGAAGCCGCCATTGCGACAGTTGATCTTGGACGGCGACTACTATCTTGCCTCAACTCTTGCCTCGACACTCACGAAGCTCGTGCTCAGGTACTCGAAGATATCAGATGATGCCAACCAGAAAAACTTATTGCGTGCGGAGGCCATGTTAATCATGATATCAGTTCTGCGGGTTGGCCAGTCAAGGTTCGTGAAGGCGCCAATCGACGAGGACTCTGTTGATAGAGTTATGTCCTGCATCAAGGCCCTCTCTGATATGGATAAAGTTGATCTTGTTGAGGAAGTGTTTTTGGAAGATACGCATGCCGCCTTCCATGCTATGGTTGTTGCTGAGGAGTCTAAACGTGCCGACAAGGACCGTATTGAGAAAGAAAGGAATGCCATCCAGGTCGACGATGTCTTAGGAATCCGACAGCTCGCCAAGAAATCTGCTGTTGAGGGTCAGGATGAGTTTGAACTTGATCTATCAAAGGCAACCGGCACCGAGGCTGTTTCTGAGGATATTAGCTCTAAATTGAGTAAGGTGGTTCAGCTGACCGGTTTTTCTGACACAGTTTACGCTGAGGCCTACGTCAAGGTGCACCAATTTGATATCGTCCTCGATGTCTTGCTGGTCAACCAGACTACCGACACTTTACAAAATCTTGCTGTCGAGTTTGCTACTCTGGGTGACTTGAAAGTTGTTGAGAAGCCTACCACGCAGAACCTCGGCCCGCACGCATTCCACTCAGTTCAAGCGACCATTAAGGTCTCATCGACCGACACTGGCGTTATTTTCGGCAATATTGTTTATGATGGCTCGTCGTCGACTGAGACCAATATTGTCATCTTGAATGATGTACACGTTGACATTATGGACTACATCCACCCCGGAAATGTCTCGGAGACACAGTTCCGAACGATGTGGACCGAATTCGAATGGGAGAACAAGGTTAATATCAACAACAACTCCAGTTCCAACAGCAACAAGGACGTCAGCCTCAAGGAATATCTCGATAATTTAGTCACGTACACCAATATGTCTGTACTTACTCCCGAAGCCAGCTTGAAGGGCGATTGCCAGTTTCTCAGCGCGAATTTGTACGCCAAGAGCGTGTTCGGCGAAGACGCATTGGCGAACTTGAGTATTGAGAAGGAAGCTTCTGGCAATATCGTGGGGCACATTAGAATTAGAAGTAAAGGACAGGGTCTTGCGTTATCATTGGGAGACCGGATCGCGGCGTCACAAAGAGCGGCTAAGTGAACGATTTGGTAATAAAAAATTTTATTGTTTATCTGTGAACTATATTTGATTTTTGAAAGCTTTTATTGTGCGCGTTGTTGTGATTTGACAAGTCATTGTTAGTATGATAGTATGTAAGGGAAAAGATGATGATTATAAGTATGTAAAAAAATAGATCGAGGTACAGAGCTCTTGACTTAAGTGCAGTAGCAACGCAGAAGCATGGATTCTGCATCCGCAAACATTATCTACTAATTGCAATGTGACTATAAGTCGCGTCCAAAGTTAACGCGCGTTATTGCACGACTTCTGAATCGTGATATGGAGTAGAGTACAACGAGTCCCACTCGGTTCTAGGTCGGCAAATCTGTCGTCCTTTGCGTTAACGGTGAGCATGCTCACCGCAGATAGAAATATGTACACGGCTGACCGCGCATGTAACTTCAGGCAATGAGCGGTATTTTTCTGGCATTACAGAAGTTCGCTATTTAAACGAGACACTCTGAGAGACTTTCGCTTTGAGTATGGATATCGATTGTAATACGTAATACGTAATACACCGTACTACCGTAACATTGTAATTTAAAGCTCTGTCCTGCTCGTGGGGACGTATAATTAGGATCTGTGAAAGATGATAGCCGTCGGTTAACATAACGGGTTCTCCCAAAGCACGGGGAATAACCACTTGTTACAAAACTCGAGACTCGAGAAACACACGTATCCGCACCAAACAAATACCACATTGAATGCATTGCAATATCCAGCTCTGCCTGACTCGACGGCTCATCTCCCAATATAGATTTTCCTCCACTTACGTCAGTAGACGAAAAATGACGTTAGCCGCCGCGGGTCAATTTTGCGCGACGGGATCCATGGCCGAGAATCTTGTTAGCGTGAAGACCTTGATACACAAATCTGTACAACAGGGTGCAAAAGTATGCAACATACTCGAACTGGAATTGGAACTGTAATAATTAAAGGGTGAATAGGCATTGTTTCTTCCCGAGGCGTCCGATTATATAGCACGATCGCCAGCCGAAACAGTCGAATTAGCGAAACCAATTGATCAATCTGAGTTTGTAATTGGTATTCAAGAAGAACTGAGAAATCTGGGTACGCCGTTGGAAGTCAGTGTTGGAATTCACGAAGCCGTTGAGAATGAACTTCGTTGCAAAAGTACGTGGAAATTTATCTGAGTGCAATAGAGGAAGAATTTAACGAATGATAGAGTAGATGTACTATTATGGATTAATTCTAGAGGAGAGGTTACGCAGCGGTATCAGAAGCTGCATCTGTTTGACGTAAATCTGAAGTAGGTTTCCACAAGATTTATCCCATGTTCTGGTTTATCGTTTACAAGACTGCAGGAATGGACCGATATTAATGGAGTCGAGGTGGGTTGATCAATTGATATGGCATATATTGAGATGGCTAATATAAATTAGGTCAGTTCAACCAGGTCAAGAAGTTCTACCGCCATTTGATACTGTTCTTGGAAAGAGTAAGCGCACAGGCTCTTTATCTAAAAATGCTGTACCATGGCTAACAATGAAATTATCATAGTCGGCTATGCAATTTGTTATGACGTACGCTGCGACTACATCTGTTACCATATCACCATTTGAATTACAGTAATACTAATATATTTTACAGATTAGATTCCCAGAACATTCTCTGCGGTTACGTACGCTCGGCGCAGACATCATAACGTATCCGTCCGCGTTTACCGTTCGAACAGGACAAGCCCACTGGGAATTACTCGGACGGTCTCGCGCCGTTGACACGCAAACGTATGGGAATGTTATCATAGAGTAAGAAGCGCATACGAGATTAATATATCCTCCATAGCTATGTGATAATGCCGGCGCAAGTTGGCGCACACGATCCCGAAGGAAAACGGCGAAGCTGGGGACATGCTATGGTACGTGACATTCCTCTTGACCTTTAGTAACATTGCATAATAATGTGGTATCCAGATTATTGATCCGTGGGGCACAGTGCTTGCACAGTGTGCAGATACAGACTCACGACCACGGATATGCCTTGCAGATATTGATTTAGAGGTAGTCAAAAAAGGTATCCAATTTCAAGTTATTACACTCTCTGTTGAATATATAGCTTACTAACGGTATATGAATTAGTGCGTGCAGATATGCCGTTATGGCAGCAGAGACGAGGTATAGACGTCTATGGTTACGATGTGTAATAGCATGATCACGTTTAATAGTATACCCATTACCGTCATGAAGATTCATTGCGGTGAAGTTCAGTAATTCACTCTTGAACTGTATCTAAGAGTTTCATAAGTTTAATTTATCTTTCTGATCGCAAGAACCACTCACCAATTGTTGTCGTACATACCAAATTTCGCTCATCGGTTTAGAGTATTCCGCACGACTTCGTTATTGACGTTCAAGGCATAACGCGGTCTCTCTGTAGCAGGATTATGCATTTTATCTCATCACATATGCAGTTATGGCTTATTTGTGGCTATATTTTGCGTTTTATGGGAAATGATAATCTTAGTAGGTTTCTACCAGAAACAAGGGCATCTGGTGTAGTTGGTTATCACATCCGCTTAGCATGCGGGAGGTCCCCGGTTCGATTCCGGTGTTGTCCATAATTTTTTTGGGCGCGATATGTTTTCGTCCAGTTGGGGGGTTTTTTTTGGCTAGGTTTGGATCTGTCGAGTATATAGGTACCACCTACAAGTTTTTCAAGTTTGGTTGTGTCATCCTTGGGTTTGCCTGGGCGACGATGTACTTCATAATTGGAGACTCACGGAGTCGGTAAGTGAAAGTGCGGTTTTTAAATCGACGTCGACTTTGTCTTCAATCTCAGAACAAACTAGTCATACATTCTCACAAGATCCATAAATGCATACCAAACACTTCTCGTGGTTTGTAATTCCTATGTACAAATCAACAACAGCCGGCCATTGACCGTTTTACCATGAGATAACAAGCAAGAGCAACAGTAACACATAACGCCGGCGAGTATTTCAGTAAATAAACTAAAATATTCCTAATTCTATGCAAGAGTATTAAATCAATCAGTAGTTGTTTAGTCGTCGACTTCGTTATCCTCGAGGCTCATCCAAAGATTATGCCATCCTCCACCGCCGAATTTGACGGTACTGGGTCCGGCGTCGTAAAACCCTAGGTTTTCGTAAAACGGAACCATGTCCTCTCTGGCAAGAATGGCAATACGGCCAGCGACAGCTTGTGTCGACATGCGTTGGACAAAGTCGCGCAGGATTGTAGTTCCGAGTTTCATACCTTGGTATTCTATCACATTGTCAGCAATCGTTCAAGTTGATGACAGAAGAAGAAACATACCAGGATCAACACAGATCGACTCAACGGCGATGGTGTTGCCAGTCTCGACGTGTCCGCGTTGGCCGTTGACTTCAGTAGGTTTTCGGTAGCCTTGCTTGTCAACCTCGGGAATTTCAAGTGCATCGTCGGTGATGTATTCAGTCGCGCACTTTGTGGCGATCACAAACGCAATAAGCTTCTCTCTAGACCGCGGACATGCGGTGACGTTCATTTCGTCATTATATTCGATAGGTGCTGGTAGCGATCCATTCTGCTGGTTACACTGCAATCCAGAGGACTGGGAACTCGTGCTACTAGACGATGAGACCGTGGACGTACTCGAGGCTGAATCAGGACTATGGCCCCGCTGCGAACGCGGGCAGTCCCTCTTACTGCATTGTCCTTTCTTTGTGGGGACGCGAACAAACATTCCGGAGCTAAGTTCTGGTGCAGCGTGCAATCTGTAGCGCGTTTTCTCGCGCCCGGCTCTCTCGTTCGATGGAAATGTGTGTGATTCTAGTTTGACGGCCTGGTCGATATCTGCGGAGCCCAGTGGCCGTATGAGCACATGCTCTGGAAGGGGTGCCATTGTTTGGTGTGTGGCTAAAATCGTTTCTATGGCGTGAAGGAAATGCGGGGTAGTTGAGACAAATAGAAACAAGAGGATCAGTCGGCTATAAAGCTGCTATACTCAATGAAACCTGCTGAAATAGTATAGCAGTAGAATAAACGCTGGCCAAGACGAGGGAAGCTGGGAAGAAGCGACAAAGTAGCACGGGGGAGGAGATTTATTTATCTGCCTGGGACGCAGGTTTGAGAATCGATGGAGCAGAAGAGGCGCTAAGGCGCGTGCTGTGTGATCGTTACCCGGACCTGCAGAGGAATCTCACCACCCCGCCGCACGTCACTGCAGCGCGCTGACGTCATGGACACAAGAATAGCGAGTCATGCGATGACGAAACCGTGGCGTTGTTTTTAGTGTTTGCCTCGTTGATGCAGTAGTTATCCAATTAACTCCATATATGGAAGGAACATAAGAACAGCCTTCTAGAAGCTGGAGCTCTTCGGCGACCGTTCCCATGATTAGCGCTACTCTATAACTGAAGAAACAACGACTCTTGTCACAATAGCCGTCTGTTGGCTCATTTTGTGGCCTCCATGGGACCACACATGTGTGCATTTGTCCCCAAAATTGATTTTGAAACCGTCGGCTTTATTCACTTGTAAAGTTTAGCGCTGATCAATAAATAGTCAAGCTATTTTGGCACTCCTACTGATACAAAGCCCCTCACTTCACCTCTATACATCATGCGGAAAAATAGTCTATTACTGATTAAGATAATAGCTCTTCTGAAGTGTCATCCAAATCAACGTCGTGACTATCAAGTTGTTAAGTCATACACTTTGCTCTGTAGATAGGAATTATCATCCAAGTGGAACATACTAGATACGATCAAGGGGCCGGCGAGACCCTTTCCAAGCTTTGCAGTCTTGTAAATAATCCATTCAGACGAGAAGTGCATGAACGCGACAATGTAGGTCGCGTAGGTGATATCGTACACGCTGGATCGCCGAAGTTAGTCATTGCCTCACTTACATCTTCAAGCAACATTGCAACAGGATGTCCACCATTCTTCCGGATTAATCGTATACTTACGCTGGGTTATTGATGTGATATGCGCCATATAACCGAATAAGAGCAGTCAAAAATGTCCATGTCCCAAATGTCCGCGCCGACAATCCGGTCACTTTCGCTCATTATTAGCATATCGACTTTCATTTAGCACTCTACATCAACCTTACCTTGGGCAGGATTCGCCTCGTACACGCGTCGTGTCAATTTCAGGCCGCCGAAATATGTTTGAGCGGAATTGAATGATGAAACAACAGAAATCTATCGGCATTTAGTATTATAAGTAGCAGCTCATCCGACGATCGTTATCCTCACAAATAAGAGCCACTTAGGAAGTAATCCAGTTGCTTGCGGAAGGTATTTCATATATTCGGACATTTCGTTGATATTGTTTACACCTCTAACGTCGACTGCTGATACCTGTAACTTGTCCAATTGGCTATTCTATCACACTGTATCTTAGTAGTCAACTTACCTAAATGATTTCAGGACTAATTTTTAGTAGTGTGGCAAGTTTGATATATAATAAAGCAATGCTTATATAACTTATACATATATGGTTTTTTCGTCCCCGTATTCAGTCCAGCTAATAATGTACCTCACAACACGAAACCCAACCCCTATCAGCTTTGTTGCGCGCGCGGGTTCCCCGGTTGCGCCATTTGTGGCACGTGGTAGACGTTTTAGTGCACACAAATCGCATCACGCGATGTTTAGCGCAACGCTGCAACGCCTTTTCGTGGCCGCACGCGAATGCAACTGGAAGCAGGAGCAGCACTGCCAACTGTCTTCACAGGAACCTCAGGACAAGCACAATTGCGCGCTATTGCACTGCACATAAAATGTCCTACGATAATCGCACTATTGAACCAGACGTCGACTCAACGAGTCTGCTGCCGTCATCCAATGCGTCCACTCCACAACCGCAAGGCGCCGCGATACCAGCTCCCTCGGGCCCTCCACCATACACATCGACTGCATCGGGACCAACACCTCCTTTGGCGTCGTCTTCCTCGGGACCACAACCGCAGGGAAATGCAACGCCACAGTCATTATACATGAATACACATATGGTTGCGGGTGACCAAATTCAAGATCGAAGATTTTCTGGCGGAGATACCCTCGATGAGCCGGTCCTCGAGACTTTGATGCGCGATGTCCGGGCAGTCGGCCGGAGAGTGAAACAGGTTCTTTATCCAAAAGTCAATGCTAATGTCGATGCTGAAAGTGGTCAAATTATTCGGGATTGGGATCTATGGTGAGATCATTCTAATTGCTTCTGCTTAAATGTCCAGGTTCTGACGTCGTCTTACCAATTTTAGGGGCCCACTTGTTTTCTGTCTCTTCCTTTCCTTGGCCCTCTCCATTTCTGCACCTGCGCAACAAGCCTCACGCGTATTCTCCGGTGTCTTCGCGTTCGTATGGATCGCAGAAGCATTAGTCACGCTCAACATAAAACTTCTCGGTGGCTCAATTTCGTTCTTCCACGCCGTCTGTATCCTAGGCTACGCGTTATTTCCGCTCGTCCCCGGCGCTATTTTTTCACTTATTGTTAAGAACATGATCATTCGGTTCCCAATTGACGTTGCGTTGATTGTGTGGTCGTTGTTTGCTTCAATGCGGACGTTGAAGGGGGCGGGTGTGCGTGAGGGAAGGGTTGTGTTGGCGATGTACCCTGTATGGCTATTTTATGGATGGTTAGGATGGCTGTGTGTGATTACGTAAATCGATATGTTGAGCATGTGGGTAACGTTATTTTGCAGAGTGCGAAAAGATTACGAGAAATTGTATAGACTAGCCTTGAAACAAAAGACCGGAGTGAAAATTGGAAGCACGGCCATGATTATATAATTGATGATCCTTATGTTGCCTCTTGTTTTAACGCGTCTATTGAATTGTTCGAACTGAACGTGCAGTAGTTCTGACCAAATCGGTTGTCGGATGGAGTAGCACGTAAAGACGCAGCGGTCTATTCGCCAACTAGCACATGTGGTTATATTCGGCGTGGTCCATGAATTGGAGAGTGTACATATGTTTGCAGAAATGAGATTTATGGGAATATCCTGTGCTGATCTCAGTAATATGACAGGTATATCGACCGCATTTACAGAGTAGACGGGTCAATTCTCAATATGCTCTTGTGAAAACAATCTAATGGGTGTCATACGCATCCAGTTGCTTTCACAGGGCATTAAACGACAAAAGCTTAAACCTGAACCACGTTGCGGCATTTTCGAACCAGTTCATACTCGTACTATTGAAACCTCACCGCTCGAGGGACAGCCAGTATCACGTCTAACATCGTGAAGACGCCAGTTGCCGCAGCCCCGCTTGAACGCAATGGACTTGCGCTCGATAATCAACGCAGATGGCACAAATTCACTGTCCTCGCCCTCCTCAACACCGCTCGCCCCACCACCGCCACGTTTACCGCATCCCCCTCGACGGACATCATCAATCGCAGATTTACTAGAAACACCCGACACGCCGCCACAAATTCCATCGCCTACCATCACATCCACTTCGTCACTTACAGCTGGAACGCCCACGCAACCAATGTTGCGGGCCGCTTTGTCGCCGAGAGTATCGCCGACGCTGGTGACGCGATCGTTGCATACGCAGACGTCATCGCCTACTATTGCTTCGGCGCAGCCACCGCCATTTTTGAGCGCACGGAGCAGGAGTATGAGTATCACGAGTATCACCGCGGCAGAGGACGTGCCATCACGGAGGGGAAGTGTGTCATCGACGGGAACGACTGCGAATGGGAATCGTGGCGAGATCAAAGATGACAGTCCTTCCGTGAGCACCATGAACTCACCTGAAATAACCAACCGCCAGATCAAACCTAGAGATGGTCCTACAATGTCAAGAGTAAAATCTAAAGCAGAAGTAGGCACGTCACCAAAGAATACGAAGAGTAAGCCGAAGCGGTATGTCTCCCCGCCGATATACGCGCGCAAATGGACAACAGATTGGAGATCGTTGTACAACGTAACAGGAAACGGTGTGAATAACGGCAGCAAGCAATCTGGAAACGGACGCTCATCGAAGTCGCCCTCACCAGAATCGGCTGCACATGTGTTCAAGAGAGAGGATGGCGTGCACGACGACCTTGGGTCTCCGACGAAGAGGGAACGGTTTGGCACGTTTACGAATGTGGAGCCGTATGAGGATTTGACTCGAAGAGTGTCGAGCTGGATATATGCCAACGTGGTTGACATGGCTCCGGATGTGCAAAATCAAATTGAGGTAATTATTATCTACTGTTCTGCCATGGTGGTTTGCTAATTGTCGGTAGATTGAGGCGAAAATTGGAACTATCATGTCAAAACAGACGCAGCAGCGGTTGTCACTACCGGTCGACACAGAGACGTTACTGAACACCGACATGCTTGCCGGTACAATCGAATTTGAGTCCGATGTCGGTGGCCTCCAGCATCAAGCCTACAACGTGTTTCTGAATACATGCTTGCAGAAGTCGGAACAGTGGAAAACACCGATCAGGTATTCTCACACGAAGCAGCGGGATGTTTTCTACAGTATGGCGCCGCAACCGGGATCTAATCGTAGGGTATTGTCATTCAACTGTATGTGCCGTACCCGAGTTGGATTACTAACAGACTTTTAGGGCGAGAGATTACGTGTATCTATAGACCCGAAGTCGGAAAAAGTCATTCAGAAGATTGTGAAAACTCGTGTTCGTGACTTGATGATTTACTTTCCTGGGTCCAAGTACGACGTCCGAATATCACTGAATATTGAAAGACCAGGTATGTTTGTGTCAGGTGGTGTCATCACAGCTTATTAATTGATACAGAATCTATGGTTCCATCGCCGCAAGATAAACCCAATAACGAGCGGGTCAAGGATAGAGTCAGCTACATCCATCAAAATAGTCAGATAGATCTGACCCAAGTAACGGCACCAGACGTATGTCCTATGCCATTGATTTTGGTGATATCGTGCAAAGATACTAATAGTCTGCGACAGAGAAAAACGCATGAATTAGAGGTCGAGTTGGGTATGAAGGACACGCTGCAGCACATTGCCCGGATAAAATCCGGCATACAGGAGGACGACTACGAGGAGGGTATCCGCAGATTTTTGGATAATGTGCGGATCCTGGTACGCAGGGGCGGGTTAGATCTCAAATTCAATGAATAACACCATTGTATGATACTACAGAGACGATTTTGTGATCTGGGCGTATTCTGCGATAAATCTGACGTGTATATTATTACTATTATTATTGTTGCTGTATTCTGGCTTGTTAGTCTAAATTGCGAAATGTATAGTTTGTGTTCCATTATGCAGTGCTTATAAACTCAATCGCCGCATCGGAAATAAGTGCTGCTGGCTTGATTTTCACGGCGTCGGAAATAGCGGGTATTGGCGGCGTTTCGTCCCTGTTAATTTAGTCTGATTAGTAAGATTGCGATAGCGGCATCGTTCGAGCACTTATCGATCATACCTATCCGCTACAACTGCTGGGCCAAACAAATCGCAGTCGACGCCCTCTTATTCTCAACAATTCATGTCTATTTTCCGTCGCCTGGGTCTCCTCTCTAGCCAATTGACTCCGTCATCACTCCGTTCGTTCTCCTGTTCTTCCTCGGCAGCGATGACCTTCACGCTTCCATCTGGCGCAACTGTTCCTGTACCTGGTTTCGGCACTGGCACAAAGTGGTACAAGTCTGGCGACCCCAGCATCGACCGTAACGTCGTCGACGCCGTTGTTTCTGGCCTTAAGATCGGCTACCGCCACATTGACGGCGCAGAGGTCTACGGCACTGAGGCCGAGATTGGCCTGGCAATCAAGGAGTCCGGCATCCCGCGCGACCAGATTTTCGTTACGGGCAAGATACTTCCCAAGATCGCCAACCCGCGCGCGGCGCTCGAGGAGACCCTCAAGCTGATGCAGCTCGACTATCTCGATCTCTACCTCATCCACTCCCCCTTCTTCGACGAAAAGTCACACGGCATCTCCATTGAAAAGGCCTGGGAAATCTTGTCCGAGCTGAAGGGTGAGGGAAAGATCAGGGACATTGGCGTTAGCAACTTCTCCGTCGCCGACCTCGAACGCCTGAAGGACGCGAAGGAGAAGGTTGCTGTCAATCAGATCGAGTTCAACCCGTATCTCCAGAATCAAACACCAGGTATCGTCGATTACTGCCAGAAGAACGGCGTCATCCTCGAGGCCTACACCCCGCTCGGCCCGCTCGTACCGGCTGCCAAAGGTGGTCCTCTTGACCCCGTGGTCAACAAGCTCGCGACAAGGTATGGTCGCGACGCCGGCCAGATCATCCTGAAGTGGGTTATACAGCGGGGTATAGTTCCCATCACCACATCCGCCAAGGTCGAGCGACAGAAGACTAACTTGGACCTCGGTGCATTCACGCTCACGCCTGAGGAGGTCAAGGAGATCGACGAGGCTGGTAGCAAGAAACATTTCAGATCATACTGGGCCGATAAGTACATTCCTTAGGTGGCATTTGTATGTAATCGAGTGATTATTTGGGCATGGTGTTATGCATCCTAGAATAAATAAATAGCATCACATTATCCATACTATAGACAGCCAATGCTACTTTCATAGAAAGAATATCATTAATATGCCTTTGCTTATCAATATTTACATTAATCACGGTAGTCCATCTCGTCTCCTGTGACGTCCATCTCTGTCTCGATCCCAATACTCTCTGTCCCCATCCCTGTATTCTCGATTCCCGTACTCACGACCGCGGTGGCTGTCCTGATCCCGGTCCTTGTCGTAATTTCTCTCACGCTCACGATCTCTATCATGGCTATGATGGTGACGACTCGAACGAGAACTGTACTTCTCGTCGCGAGACGTATGCACGGAGCCTGACTGGTAATTACCGCTTCTATTCCGACTGGTCATCTTTTCTATCCGACCACTAGACTCGCGCATTTCATGTCGTCCTCTCATCGCCATGAGTTCCTTCAGTCGTTGTGGATTATTTCGAATCGCGTTCACGAGCGCTTGCTGTTCCTTCTTGACGACCAGCATAGGATCCTCCCGAACTTTACTCGCAATATCCTTTGAACTGTTCGAAGAACTCGTCGTCGTCATAAACGAATCCGCCTCTTCCTTTAACGACCCCATCCCTTCACTCTGATTTAACAATTCCTCAACCGTATTTTTCCCCATCAAAAACGCTTCAACTTCAGACGTAACGCCCATATTGCCACCCTGAGGCGCAGAGTACATCCACTCGACTCTATCCACCCGCTTTTTCCCACCTGCTGCCTCCTGAAGCGCTTGTAACTCGTTCCGCTCACGTTCTTCTTGGATTTCGCGCTGCCGCTCGGCGATTTTCTTGCGCTCTTCGAGGGCTTCTTGTTCGCGCTTCCAGACGGCTTCTTGGTTGCGCATCAAACCTGGATGCCAGGATTTCTTGAGATTGAGATCGCCTCCCATTTCGTATAGGTATAACTAGCAAAGTGGCAGCACGGTACGTATCAGTATGGTACAGAAGATTGTAGATTATAAGTTAATATTGACGGGATGCGATGATGATAGGAGTTCAAGTGACAAATTGTGGGAGGAATGCCTTAATGTGTTCGGGTTAGGGCTGGTCTGTCGCAACTTTTGAAATCACTGTCATTATTATAATATTATTGCAAAGCCTCCCCTATTATGTCAGTTAGACTCTTGTCTACAAGAACCCGTACTCTAGGAGGTATGATCACACAACTTGACATAATATATATCCCACAATTCTCCATATAAATTAATCAGTAAGTCCGCATAAATAAATTACCTCGAAGCTTCTGGAGTTCTGGGCTATTATTAAGTTTCAGCCAGTTGATTTGTGGTATTATACAATATTTTAGGAGATTCCCGTAGTCTTGAACATTGGTCAGCGCAAAATGCTACATAGCTATTGAATGTAATCGCGAACTGTGGTGCCGAAAAAATTCCTTTGGATGTGGGTTAGGGTTATTCTGCACAGCAATTGGTCAAAAACATTCTAAGGTTAGGGCAGACACAACGCCTCCAATTTGTGAGGTTTACTTTGAAGCAGAATAGCATATACCAATCGAGACATTACTGGATCATTGCGCATTACATCCAACTTCTATTCATTCCTCTTGTACATTGTTTGTCAGTTGGCGCATTTCTGCCGAGGAGAATATAACGTGGGATTTGTAGATGTCGACGCTTGAGAATATGTTTGACTCCGATCCGGAGGAGGACGGGCTTCGGCATGAAGGAGAGCAGCTAGAGCAGCCACGGCGACGGGATCAGCCTCCCGAGGTGGATCACGAGGTGGATCGTGATGATGAGGGCGAGGATAGCGATGATGCCGCGAATTCAACAGTTCATGGTGGAGAGAGGTCACGAGGTGGTGATGTAGAAGGTGCTGGTGGCGCGCGAGACGCTGATCAGGATGAAGATGACGAGGATGAGGACGATGAAGACGATGAAGAAGATGAAGAAGATGAAGAAGATGAGGGCGATGAGGATGGAACTGTATGATTACTTCTGAGTTGTATTCGCGGAACACAATGCTAATTTGCGTTGCAGAGACGACGGAAAAGACCACGTCGCGAACGACGAAATCAATTCCTTGATGTCGAGGCTGAGGTCGATGAAGACGAAGAAGAATTAGAAGAGGACGAAGACGAGCTAGGTCGAGAAGGTGCGTTTCTGCTTGTATTGTTATTGAATTAGAGAGGCTTACAACGTACAGATGGTTTCATCCAGGACGAAGGTCACGAAGGCGATTTCGAACGAGTAGATGACAGATTGCACCGTGAAGTTGACCGCCAGCGCGCCGCCATCGCTGAAGCCGATGCTGAGCGTCTCGCGTCGGAGTATCGAGAGAAATACGGCCGCTCAGCTGCCTCCAAGTATCGTGGTGAGATGAACGTCGTACCCCAGCGTTTGCTCGTTCCGTCGGTTAAAGATCCGAACATTTGGGGCGTCCGATGTAAGCCTGGAAAGGAAAAAGCGATTGTTCGAACGATTTGGCGTAAGAAGACGAGCTTGCAATATTCCAATCATCCTTTGGAGGTCTTGTCTGCTTTTCAACGCGACAATTTCAGTGGATATGTTTACCTCGAGGCACGGAAAATGGCAGACGTGGAGTACGCGTTGAAGGGTATCGTGAATGTCTACGCTAGGCAGATGATTCTTGTCCCGATCCCAGAATACACCGATCTTTTGCGTGTCAACAAAGGTTCCGATGTCGAGCTGATTCCTGGATCATACGTCCGGATCAAACGAGGAAAGTATCAGGGCGATCTTGCTGTTGTTGAAGATCTCAGTGAAAACGGCTTAGAAGCGCAGCTGAAACTTGTTCCGCGATTAGATTACGGTCGTACGCAGGAAATTCTCGGACAGGCGGGTATTGATGGAAAACGGAAACGGGCTGCCAAATTGTCTTCCAGACCGGCCGCGAGATTGTTCTCCCCTATGGAGGCGCGGATGAGTGATCCCAAGAACTGGCAGCAGCGACAAGCGAAGGATAATCATTACATTTTCCAGGGCGAAGAATATATCAATGGATACTTGATCAAAGATTTCCGGATATCCCATTTAATTACCGAGAATGTCGAACCC
Source organism: Lipomyces kockii (assembly GCA_030568215.1). Classification (NCBI taxonomy): domain Eukaryota; kingdom Fungi; phylum Ascomycota; class Lipomycetes; order Lipomycetales; family Lipomycetaceae; genus Lipomyces; species Lipomyces kockii. The sequence continues at coordinate 147,463 of JAJLTN010000351.1, forward strand.
ACACTTGAGGAAGTCACAAAGTTCTCGTCCACGGCCGACGACGAAGGCATCGATCTGCAGTCCCTGGCACAGAGTCTCAAGCAAGCCTCATCCAATGGTACATTCCAGCCTGGTGACCACGTTGAAGTCCACGAAGGCGAGCAGACTGGTGTTTATGGTCGCGTTGTCTCGATTGACAGAGACATTGTCTCGATTCGTGCGGAAACTGATGGGTTGAAGGGACAACTGGTTGAAATTCCATCGAATAGTTTGCGGAAGAAATTCAACCAGGGCGATCACGTCCGCGTTATTGGCGGAAAATACAAAGACGAAACCGGTATGGTCGTTAGGATTAAGGACGACGTTGTTACCATAATCGGAGATATGTCTATGGCTGAGATCACTGTGTTTTCAAAAGATTTGAAAGAGGCTTCAGATATTGGCGGCAGAAATTCACTTGGGAAGTACCAGATACATGATCTTGTGCAGCTTAGCGCCAATAACGTTGCGTGTATTATCAAGGTTGAGCGAGATGCATTCAGAGTTTTGGATATTAACGGTATTGCGCAAACGATTTTGCCGTCTGCTATCACGATGAAAGTGGATAATAAGTTTTCATTTGCTACTGACCGGAATGGCTCCGAGATTCGAGTAGGCGATACCGTAAAGGAGACGGATGGTGAGGGTCGCCAGGGAGTGATTTTGCACATTTACCGTACATATGCATTCTTGCATGATCGGTCTCAGAAAGAGAATGCCGGGGTGTCGCTTGTTCGTACGCGAAACGTCACGGCTATTGCTGCTAAGGGAGGAAGAATTACTGGTAATAACAACGGTCCAGATCTTGCCAAGATGAATCCGAAAATGCAGGTCGGTGGCGACCAGCAGGGAATGTTGCCGCCAACAATTCCACGGCAAGGCGGTCGAGATCGGACGATTGGCCAGACAGTCAAAGTCAGACAGGGTCCATATAAGGGACTGTTAGGTATTGTTAAGGATGCCACTGATACTGTTGCGCGTATTGAGCTACATTCCAAGAGTAAAATCATTTCAATTGAGAAGACGAAGCTAGGATTTGTGGATTCTCGTGGCGACAAGACGGTCTCGTATGAAGAATTTATTACGCCAAAGAAGTTCCTGAATGGCAATGTTGCTCCTATGCCCCAATATCAAGGTGCGGCGACTCCCAGCTGGCATGGTGGACAGACTCCAGCTAGGACGCCGGCTTGGGCGACATCTGGAGATTCCCACGGAGGGAGAACTCCAGCTTGGGCAGCGGGAGATGGCGGACGGACACCGGCGTGGAGCGCATCGTCTCGCACGCCGGCATGGAGTGCTGGTGGAAAAACTCCTGCTTACGGAAGTAGTGGCAACCGGACACCGGCGTATGTGTTTTGTTTTCATGTTGATGTTATTTTTTTCGCTGACCTTACGGGCAGCTGGAATCCTGGCGCGCGGACTCCTGGCCGGTCAGCGTGGGATGCCGGCGGCAGGACCCCGAGGGAGGACTCTGGTACGCGGACCCCTGCGTGGAATGACGAGTCGTCGGCTCGCACGCCGTGGGAGGATCCGTCGTACGGACGGACGCCTGGGGTAAGTATAGTGGTCCGATATTATTTATGTTGTTGTTATTAAAGTTTATCTAGGAGTACAACGCCGCTCCAACTCCTGGAGCGATTTCGGCGCCAACGCCAGGTGTTATCTCTGCTCCTACACCAGGCCGATGGGACGATATTGCGACTCCGGCGGTGTACGACGCGAAGACACCAGGTATTATGGCGGCAACGCCTGCTGCTTGGGGAGACGAGCCGGAGACGCCGCGATATGCGCCGGCGTCACCTTAGATGGCGAGTTTGAGGGAGGATGTTTTGTTTGTATTATATATGAATTGAAATGTACATTTAGTATAGTATTATACCGTAGCGTATCTGTAAAGCATGCTTTCTCTTCATATGTTGCGTAAATATGCGCATCTTTCGCATTTCTGGCATGCTGTCTGCAAGAGGAGAACGCGTAGGTAATTTGTTGGGTATTTCAATGTCCCATAGAAAATTAACACAATTCACCAAACCGGCATTGACCTCCGACTGCTCACGTCTCCAGATTTAGTCCTCTGTGTATTAATTGGCCTCACTGTTGGCTTGTATTAATATTTCACAATGGTATTCTCCTCTGCGATCCTGGACACTTACCTGTCGACCGTGCATTCCAGCAAAGTAGTGGCCTACGCGTCTCTGTTCTTCGCCGCCATCGGTGTTCTGAAGTACGTTGGCTTTGGGCTCAAGCTCACGAATTTGTTCCTTCAACTATTTATTTTGTCCGGAAAGAGTGTACGTTTGTTAAATTGTGTTATGTTACTTAAAACAATCGAGCTAATCTTGGATGTGCAGTTGAAGAAATATGGCGCCGGAAACGGCGCATGGGCATTAATCACCGGTGCATCGGATGGCATCGGCAAAGAGTTCTCACTCCAACTCGCTAAGGAAGGTTTCAATGTCGTACTAGTTTCACGAACGGAATCCAAACTTGTAGATCTCTCCTCGGAGATCAACCGGAAATACGAAGTCGACACAAAGATCCTGCCCTTCGACTTCGCCGAGAACAAGAGCTCCGATTATGCTGCGTTGGCCGCGCTGATCGAGCCTCTGGATGTCACAGTTTTGATTAACAATGTTGGACAGTCGCATTCAATTCCTGTTCCATTTGCTGAGGTGGACGATACGGAGTTGACAAACATTATCGCAATCAACGATATCGCGACGCTCAAGGTCACCAAACTCGTCATCCCGAAATTGATTGCGAAGAAGAAGGGTCTAATTTTGACTATGGGATCGTTCGGTGGCTTGATCCCAACTCCGTATTTGTCCGTGTACTCCGGCAGTAAGGCCTTCCTCCAACATTGGAGCACTGCTCTGGCCGCAGAATTGAAGCCCAACGGCATCGACGTCGAACTCGTGCTCTCATACCTCGTCACTTCGGCAATGAGCAAGATACGGAAAAGCTCGACATTGATTCCGAATCCGAAGATGTTCGTCGCGAGCACGCTGTCGAGCATCGGATTACAGAGGGGTGCGCAGGGTCGCACGGCTACGAGCACGCCGTACTGGAGTCATGCGATTTTCCAGTTCTTCGTTGAGAGTACTGTTGGAATGTGGTCGGGTATTGTGTCGAATCTGAACTTGCAGATGCATATTGCCATTAGAAAGAGAGCATTGAAGAAGGCGGACCGAGAGAAGAAGGGATTGTAGATTGGTTAAAGTATGACAGGGGAGACTGAGATGGCTACGTGTATACGTAATGAATATTGAAGTGTAACAAATAAGCAGAGTTGTACATAATTAACTTCAATATACGAAGGAAACTAGTGATGAGAATGTGATATTCTGACTCCTTGACCAGAGGAAATTTGCTGTGATACATGTTATTCTAAGGTCTCAGCCATACTTGTGATGGGTTAGGGTAATATCCAACCTCACACAAGAAAAGACGGTGTTGTTTTTTCAGTCGACTTCATCGAACGCTGAGCCGATCAAGTTCCGTGTTATGAGACGCCTTAGTTAAACGATGGCATTTTCCGCGTCGATATATCCGGCAGTTCCTTTTGCTACTGTTGGTCCTGATTCCGGATCACGACTGGGTACGAGTGTGTCGGCGCCTGCTGGTGCCAGTTCTGGTGTAGGCGTGCAATCGATCGGGCAACCTGGCGGATTTCCACAGACGCCAACGCCAGGAACACATGGATCCGGGTCACTTCCGAGGAGCTTGTCGCAGCAGCAGCTTTACCAGACACCACTGCGTGGACGGAGCAGCCTCCAGCCTCTGCATGGGCAGCAGCAGCAGCAGCAGCAACAACAACAGCAACAACAACAACAACAACAACAACAACAACAACAACCACAACAACCGCAGCAGCAGCAACAGAGCACTCTGGACGGCCGACTGGTTACCACTTCACCCACTGGTCAGGTCATTACGATAGCGCAGCAAGATGCGGCAACGGCGGTTCCACAGACACCAATCGAAATAGCACAGCGACACGTAAACGAGTACATTGAGCGTGATAGTCGGTACCCTGATCTTGACCGGATCATCCAGCAGAGTCAGCTGTCCGACTACCCTTATGGTCCGGCTGACCCTGGAGCGTTCACTCCCTTCACCCGGACGCGAATATCAAATATTCCGGATATCATTTTTGAGCAATACAATAAGACGGAATGCTACACAAAAATGGGTCTGTTTCCACAACTGCAGCGTGCGTGGATTACGGTCGACAATCGCTTGTATTTCTGGAATTATTTGAGTGGGCATGACTTTCTCTCATTCGAAGATTTAGCACATACAATTTTATCAGTGCAGTTAATCAAACCGCAAAGAGGAACGTTTATTGATTCAATCAATTATTTGCTGCTTCTCGCGACGCCACTCGAGTTTCACATTCTTGCTGTGTCTTTTGCAAATAATGATCTTCAACTATATGACACTGGAATGATTGTCTCGATTAAGGGCTTGGACGTGAACGCGATCGCGGGTAGTGACAAAACTGGGAGAATATTCTTCACAAGTCATGGGTCACCGGATTTGTGGGAAATCACATATTCCAATACAGAAAGTTGGTTTAGAGGGAAGTGTGGAAAAGTGTGTCATACCAAGAGTGGATTATCTGGATTTTCACCCTCCATGGGCCCTCTATCGCCAATCGCAAAGATGATTGTTCCCTTTTCTTCCTCGTCTGTGCTGTCGTCTATCTTGCCCTCGAGTCATTCAGGTGGGTACGTTTTGAGTCTTGTGTAAATCTAAGTGCTGACGTGTCTTCGCTAGAAACAATTGTCGGCATTGTGGTTGACGATACGCGGTCGTTGGTGTATACGCTATCGTCGCGTTCTACTCTCCGAGCATATCACATGTCAAGTTCGGCAGATCTTACATTAGTTATCACCTATACATACGCTTCAATCTCTTCTCATCTACAAATGATCAACGCCACTTCGCCGCTACTTGATCCCCGCAGCACAACTATCGTCTCTATACATCCAGTTCATCCTACAGAAAGTACACAGATCCATCTCATCGCAACCACTTCTACTGGCTGCCGACTATTCCTTCGAGCTGCTAGAACGTACGGTTTCGGATTCACAAGTAATGAGTCGGCGCCGCCGACCACAATGCAAGTTATCCAGGTACGTTTTCCGCCTCGGGAGTCGATAACTCAGACTGCATCGACTTCCACATTACTTAAAAAGACCCGGTTTTCCAAAATATTTGCCCCTGGATATTTCTTCGCAGTCAAGGAGGGCAGTACATCGGACTCACTGTTTGTTTCTGCTCCTGATGCCTGCAGGATACTTAGACAGTCATTGACTTCACCGTCGGCACCACAATTTCTTGAGAACGCAGTTTGGGCGGATATTGAAGGGTTCGTGCAAGCTATCGAGTTACTAACGCCAGAGTTCCAAGTGTCCTCTAGGCCAGAGGGATTTGGTAACGAAATTTGCGGGCAATATATCCTTCCACCGGCAGAGATTGCTGTTCTGACGAATACTGGTGTCCATATATATACCAGACGATACATGGCGCAAACTTTCATACAAAGTAATAATTTGCGGCAATTCACTGAATTATATGGTCGAGGAGAGACATGTTGCACGTCATTAAGTATCGCGGCATCGTCTCAGTGGCCGTTGGATGCTCGAGAATTAGCTCGACGGGCATATATTGAATACGGTGGCAAGGCGCATGTACGAGATGACAATTACGGCGTGGTAGAGCTCTCAATCGATAGCATCCAACTCAGTGGCAGATTTGATGGTTTGGGAATGTACGTCGCTCGAATAGTCCGACCCATCTGGCGTACGCCGATTTTTAAGATGACCTTATCTGCTGATAAGGGGCAGCATATTCGTTCCTTCTCAAGCAATATCTCGGCGGACAAGTTGAATAATTACCATATTCTCCTTTTGGAACTGTATGACTTTTTGGATCAGAACCGAAGTTACATAGATGGTCTATCTGGCCCAGATATAGTCCTCGGTGGGTTTGGTAATGGAAGGAGCGACGAGCTGGCGTTGCAAGCTGAACACCGCGGAATGTACGCGCTCCTTCAGCTAATCGTGAATATGCGAGAAGGCATTTCCTTTGTCGCCCTGGTGGCAGGGGAACCAAAGAAGTTGAACGAAATCATGGCGAATCTTTCAGAGGAAACTCAAAATCGCATTGCGAAGCTCACATTCCACGACCTTTTCGCAACGAGCGAGGGCACTGAGCTGGCGAAAGACCTTGTAGCAGCTATTGTGAATCAGAGTATTGCGGCTGGCGGATCAGTCGATTCGGTCGTTGATATCCTACGCAAGAGATGCGGATCTTTTTGCTCAGCTGATGACGTTATACTGTTCAAGGCTATGGAATATCTGCATAAGGCGAAGTCGGTCGCGGCGACGGATCCTGATTTGAAGCTGCAGTATCTCCGAGAAAGTGTGCGACTGCTCGAGAAGGCGGCGGGGACCATACTTTTCGATGACTTGCAAGGAGCTGTTGCGGAGCTGTTGTCTTTGGAATTCCATCCTGGTGCCGTCGAAGTCGTATTGAAGGCGGCGATAGAAGCCGATCGTGGGAACCTATCGCTCGGCTTTTTTTCCGATGGAATGCCAGCATTGGACCCGCGAGAGGAATTATTTAAAAAGCGAGTGCAGTGCTATAACCTGGTATTCGGCATCTTGGAGGATGTAGATGCCAGAGCTGCGGCGTCGGAGGCATCTCTACAGCAGCAACAGCAACCGTTATCACCGGGAGGCACGACTCCGGCGACAGCTCCACTTCCGATTACGGCGCTACAGACTGAGACATATGCGGTCGCGTACTCATCCCGCGATGAACTGTTTCACTATCGGTTTTATGATTGGTATGTCTCCAGGGGGTTGGCGAATCGCCTTCTAGAAGTCGATACGCCTTATATCGAGTCTTATCTCGAGCGGAACTCAGCCACGAACATTGAGCAAGCGAATCTGATGTGGCTGTTCTACGCAAAGAAAGACCGATTTTATAAAGCCGGCCAGGTGCTCTATCGCTTGTCGCAGTCAGACTTTGAGCTACCGCTTGGTCAACGAATTGAGTTCTTATCACGCGCACGGGGATTCTGCAATTGCTATTGTCCGCCGGGACAACGGCAAGCGATGCTGCGGCTGCTGCAGACGACGCAGGATGAGCTCACGGTGGCGTTCATACAAGACGATATCTTGGGCAGAGTGAAGACTGATGAGCGGTTGGCGAAAGATGAAACCAAGAGGGCCGAGTTGCTGGATAAGTTAGATGGCAAGGTGTCGAATTTATCAATTTTGTATAATGAATTTGCGAGTCGGTTGGGATATAATGATATTTGCGAGGCGATTATCAAAGCGGCAGATTATAATGGATAGATTGAGCTGAGTTGTGTTATATATTAAGATGTGTAAGATGTGTTTCTCTGTAATTATATTGTGGCATGTAGCAAAAGTATTAGACAGTTTCTATGCATTGGTATGAACGATTGCGTATGCTTGCACTTAATTCACCACCGTTTGATTAATCCAACTTTTGTGAGAAATTTAGTTAAAAGGACTATCGCGCCAATTAGTTTCACGACAGCTTCTGCGGTTCTGACGCCTGGATCCAAATTCCAGGGATGATCAAAAAGAATGTTTGTAAGACGTCGGATATTTGCACTAGATATGACCACATCGGTAGTATTGGACACAGATGGGTCGACGTGCAGGTAGACGTCGACTAGTAGCTCAATGAGAGTTTGAACTGAGGGGTCGACCAGATCTGGTAGTATGTTCGAAGCGTTAACGGATATTGTCGTTGGCTGCATTGTTAGATAGTAAAACAGAGTCATCTATGTGCAAACTGAATGTGAATATCTGAAGTCGGATACATGATGGTGAATGTAGTAACAAGGCATTCGTTCTGTTTTGAATCAGCCTGCATTAATACTAAACTGGGCACTATACTACCATAATATCCAAAGACGTTACAGCTTTTCCTTTCGACACAATGTCACCAAAATAAAGTCGTAAATAGTACTACAAAAACCAAAAAACCGAACTCTCAAAATAATCCCCAAATGCAAAATTCTTACATCATACCCCTTCTTTCCTGTAATGTCGCCAATATCCTCCTACTTTCATCCCTCCTATTATCCACAAACTCCTGCACGTTCCGTTCCATGGCCTTGGCGAAATCGTACAATTCGTTATAAAACTTCACGCCCTTTTGTTTACCATGGTACACATCGCTCCAATCCTCAAACGCTTTCTTGAAACGCTCAATTGTGACATCTTTGCGATGATCTACAGAGTCGAGCTGTGCACGACGTTCTTTGATAAGTGGGTTATCTAGGATAGCTTTCCATGCAGCAGTCAGTTCTTTGAGAGTCACTGCTTGCTGATAGATTGTGGCTGCAATACGCTTCTGATAAGGTAAGAATTTTTCAAGCTCGGATTTGAAAAGCTTCTCTTCGATATTGGGGACTTTTTTGTTGAGGATTAGCAGCGACGAGATATCGTCTTCTTGAATCTACGTGTAAACGTTAACGTGAAAATTCTGAAGAAGACGGTGATGTCGACGTACCTTTTCTTTCAGTTCCGTAAATACTAGACCACGTTCTTTCTTCAGTTTCGTAAGCTTTTTAAGTAAGTTCTCAACAGCCTCGGTATCCGGCTTTGCAATTCCGGAATTACCAGCCCGATCAGAAAGTCCAATGTCTACCAAGCTCTTAGTCACAGACGATATACCGCCTGAAGATCTGAAGAATGAAGCCAACTCCGGACTGTTTGGCCCCTGAGCCAGTATTCTAATATCGTTCTCGACCGGGGTATATTGCGCCTGTAACTTCCTATCTGATGTAGTAGCAGTCCAAAGCGATTCTTTAATACTGTGCAAATCAGATTGCAACGTTGTTGTCAGCGAAACAGAAGGCGATTGAGTCCAAAAGTGACCCAGCTTGGATCTCATGCTTTCCGACTCTCGTTCTTCTGCTTCAAGTTCGCGTTCGCATCGCTCGACAACTTGATAGATATCTCGTTTCTTCTGTTCAATGTCCGCAAACGATACAGCGCCAGAAATCTGTACCTTCTGCGCCCATTGAGCAACCTTCTCATCAACTCTGTCATCCGCAAATGAGTGGGTCAGTGTCCGGATTGTTTTCAATGTAGCTGGGAGGCCGAGGTACTCCAGCGCCGTGGCTAATTCTTCCTCCGCGACATCAACCTTTTCGCCTTCAGCTCGTAACACTTTGGCCTTTTCTTCCGAGTACATGCTACTCTGCTCAGCCACTGATACCGGAATAAGTTTCTCAAAGATATCGCGACCAATTAGTTGAGTGATGTCTTGATCCACATACAAGTCGCTCATTTGCGTCGGCTTCGCTGCCTCCAGTGGTCCGATCTCGATGACGGAGTTAGCTGCTGGAATGGCATCGTGGTATATAAAGTCGTTGTCTTTCTCCATGCTCGTGAGGCTTGTTGTAAGCTGCGTATGATGCGCTGTGAGAATCTCCATAAAGGCAGAGTAACTTGATGGTAGATACGATTTCATTGAGGAATCGCTTTTCGAGATGGCGGATCGCAGATAGGCGATTGCTAATCCTTGTTTGCCTTTTGACGATTGTAGAAGCGCTTGCTGGTGGTTGGCGACGGAATCCATGTAGTATTGTTGAACCTGCGTTACGTTAGAGTGCACTCAAACAAAAACACAACTTGGACGGACGCTGGCGAGGGATACCCAATCTCTCTCCCCCCAACCCTTCGAAACAGCTATACTTAATCCTTCGACTGCGGTTTTGTACATTAGACTCGCTGACTTGGCAAGCTTCGTAAGCATATTCGGCTTCGTGGTCCCTTCCAGTAGCAATCTTTCAACAAACACCTCCTGTGCTTGGGCGAGCATTAAACTTGCCAACGCTCTAACAGTATCTCTATTTAAGTCTGCACTAGGAGCATGCAAGAAATTTTCAGCGACAAAGGTATATATGCCAGCGGCTGCCTGGAATGTCTTGTATGCGATCTTCAAGTCATTGGTTTCGACAGCGATATGCGAGTTTGTTGACGCCAGGTTGAAAAGGATTGAAGCTTTCTCAAATGCAAGCGAATGCTGGGTCGTTTCTGCATTCGTGAACGCATCCATCCTAGAGTACTTTAGCATCACTTCTTGCTCTTACCGTTGTTGTAACGAACTACCTACCAGGTAAACCCGACTTTACATCCTCCTTCCTCGACGGGAATCCTAAGGTCCAACAGTTCCAATTGTCCATAATATTTGTACAGCAGCTCTCTTCCTGTCGGGTCTTTGCCAGCACCCATCATATCCTGCCGCAAACGACTGAACATCTGGCATTCTTTGGAGAAGTTCTCAGAGCTGCCATATGCGTTTCGGATATACGTCTGTAGCGGATACGCCCAATCGAGATCCTTCGTCGTCTTCAGTGGGATTGCTACTTTTGGCGACGTCGGCATTGTGAACAGTTAAAAAGAACGTGCGAGTACTTGTTGATGCCGCTGATGTCGCTGAACTGGATGGACAAGATAAGAAGAATCAGTGACAGTGACGTCACCCACGAAAAATCGAACACGATAGTGGCCTTGATCAAAATCGATGAGTATAATGCGCGAAAGTATCAAGTAGATATTACCCAATCAATGTGACATAAATTGTACAATACATTTATATATTTGTTGAACGAATACGAGGTGGGGCCACTATGGATTGGCCAAAACGTCGAGCCTGAGGTTGTAGTATAACTCGGTAGTCAGGGCCGGACCCTCCCAGACGCGTGAGGCATAACAGCGGAAATTTAATAGTTAATGGTTGGCACTTACCCCAAGATAATTGTTATATGCTCTAATGCAGGTGCAATACAATCATGTTTACTACAGTCTGTCGTTTAGACTACATTGGTGATTGGTTTTTGTCACGAATGTTCGCCTTTTATAGCTTACGTGGTAATATATATATTCCACGATGACCCGATTCAGTTCCTTCGGTCATTCACCGTCCTAAAACGCAGGCTGAGCAACTCTAAGGATGTAATCTTGCAGCATTATAATAAGACTATCGTTGCGTTCTTATTCGCTACTGACTTAAACAGTGTATGAAAAATTTTATTCACTATGCATATATATATAATATATGTATATATGTATCAAGCAAAGCATACACATCACCGATAAGCAAAATAGTTATCTTGCGTATGCTGAGAAAGCGATTGCCTCTATAGACTTTCAATTTGCTGATATGTTGTGTGTCTAGGAGGTATTGAAAATAAGTGTCACGTGGATAGTAGTTAAGCCGCAGCCAGGGAGTGTCCAAAATTATTGGAATTCTCCCAACTACATTTCGAGTCGTCAAAAGAAATTCAACAATTGCACAGGCAGACTCCGGTTAGATCTTCCGAAAAGCGTATAGATACGTATCGTATATATACGTATATGTATGCGGTTTAGATTTGGGTCTGTATTCTGCAGGTCCGCCACGTTCTTGTGCCCGTTGCCATTTTCGAGGATTTTATTCGCGACCACAAGACCCATTATTACCACCACCTTAGGTGCATCTATCATGAGCGGAAGGCCGTCTGACGAGACGCAGCACTCCTACGCATTCTCTTCCAGCGCATCTCAAGGACCACAGGCTCCCGGCAAAGTTGTAGACCTTCCTTTTCCGAAACTCGAGATCCCAGCCAACGCGTCGAAGGCGACCGACGACCTCTTTGATCTACTGCAGCGACCAGAGTCGCCGGCCGGACAGTCTCGGAAACCAAAAGCGCGAGTCAAGCATTCTGTGTTCGAACTTTCGCACTCACCCTATCTAGTGCACGGGTGGAAATTCAACGATTGGGATTATAAGAAGGGTACACTTCCTACTTACGCTCGTGGCCTTTTTTCAGTCATGAATGAGCATGGGAACAAGCGCATGGAGATTGTCGCTCGAGGCTACGACAAATTCTTCAATATAGACGAGACTGCTGAAACGAAGGTAATTTTGTTAGACGCATCCTTTCTGGACTCTATGGACGCTAAGTGGAATTTAGTGGAGCTGGATTGAAGAGAACACTCGCGCGCCATATTATCTCACTCAAAAAGAAAACGGATGCATCATATTTTTGTCTGGATTACCTGATGGCGATCTATTAGTCTGCAGTAAACACTCCACTGGTGTACGTACAAATTCTGCCGGCGAAAGCCATGCCGAAGTTGGCGAACGGTGGGTCGAGAAACATCTCACGTCGGCCGGACTAACGAAACGTGATTTGGCTGCCACACTCCGCAGCTTGAACTGCACTGCCGTGGCTGAGCTTTGCGACGATTCGTTCGAAGAACATATTCTGACATACGAAGGAAATAAAGCCGGACTGTACCTCCACGGATTGAACCTCAATTTCCCAGAATTTCGAACGTACCCGTTCGAGGCTGTGTGCCAGTTTGCAGAGTACTTTGGAATGATCCCGACAAAGTATGTCGTGGCTGAAGATGTCAAAGGCCTTCGCCAATTCCTGGAGAGATGTGGGGAGACTGGATCATGGGATGATACCGATGTCGAAGGTTTTGTAGTGCGTTGCCAGACAACAAGATCAGCTACTTCTAGTCCGTCAGATTTTTTTTTCAAGTACAAGTTCGAGGAACCGTATCTGATGTATCGTGGATGGCGTGAGGTTACTAAGCAACTGCTTTCGGGACATCCGATTCGGATAAAGAAACATAAGAAGATTACAGAGGAGTATATTAAATTTGCGAGGTCATATTTCAGAGGGAAGAATGATCTTGCCAAACAATACCAGCAGAATCACGGAATTATTGCTCTTCGGAATGCATTCTTGGAACACTATGGCAAGGATGGCGCACAGATCATTAAAGAAGAAGCCGACGAGGAGTCTGATGACGAGGTCATTGTGACCGAGAATTCTGACTCAGAAGCCGAGACAGCAGTTAAGATAGCAACAGGTCGTACGGAAGGAAAGCTGGCGGATTCGGAGTACAAATATGTCCTTGTCCCTGTCGCGACGATTGGATGCGGTAAGACTACATTATCCCTTGCATTGGCAAGCCTCTTCGGCTGGGGCCATATTCAGAACGATAATATCCCGAAAAGTAAGTGTGGCGCCGGTCGTAGATTCTGCGAAGAAATCAGAGAAACACTGCGAACTCGTCAAGTCGCTATTGCCGATCGGAATAACCACATGAAGCGTGAACGAGAACAAATATACACCGACATGACTTCACTAATGCCAACGGAAGACATCCGTTTTATCGCCATGCATTTTTTGCATGATGGATCCAAGCGCAAGGACCATGTTCGAGATATCACATTGAATCGGGTTCTCGCTCGTGGCGATAACCATCAATCGATACAAGCATCCAGTGACACGCAGAAGAAAATTGAAGGTATCATGAACGGATTCTTGTTGCGATTCCAGTCGGTGGATTTGAATGCCCATCCTGATAAGGACGTTTTCGATTCGGTTATTAACCTGGAGGTTGATAGACCTTTGGAAGACAATTTGAAGCATATTATCGACCAGATTGCGGCGAAGTATCCTGCAATTATTCCAGAGAAACCATCAGTTGCGTATATTCGCGATGCAATTCAGAAGGCGCAGGAATATGCACCTGAGACGAAGAAGTTTATGCCATCTACAAAGAAGAGTAAGCCCACAGCTGAGGACTCAAATAAAGCCAAGGAGAGAGCTGCCGGGGCGAAGCAGCAGCATAGTATTCTATCATATACTAAGAAGGAACCAAAAAAGAGTCAACCCGCACAACCGCAGCAACCTAAGATGAAGAGAGCAGTTAACTATTTCGCTCTAAAGATTCCAGGTCCAGAAGAGTTTGTCGAAAATCTAGAGATGCTGCTTAAGGATAATGGTGCAGATATGACCTTCTGGGAGCAGCTCAAGAAAACCAATCGGATTCAGAAAGAATTCCATGTTACGCTGATGCACATGGCTGATATGGACACCGATCCACATCTGTGGATGTTCTATCATAGCCATATGATGAATGGAACACTTGACACAATGTCTACAGATGTCCATATCCTGACTGCGATTTGGAGTGAAAGATTGATGTGCGTGACCGTCAAACTTGTGCCCAACGAGCCGACAGAGGGAACCGAAAGACTACGCTTGATGGGTGGAAAAGTGTTCCATATCACTATTGGAACGGCGGACAAGTCGATAAAACCATTTGAGTCAAATACGCTGTTAAAGAATTTGATGAACGACAACGAAGGAACAGTCGCGTATTCCTGCAGTTTGTCTGAAGCGAATTACGAATTTAAGACTCTGAAGCCGGTGGCTCTTCTGTAAATAGTACTGTAAGAATACGTGATGGCGTTGTCATAGTATAATTGGGTTAATCTAGCCACCTGAATTAAGTTTTAATCATTTGAAGATCAGCTTTATGTGGAATTAATTTCTCACCTTTATTGGACGGCCACCAAACCCGGATTTTGAACTTACGAACAAAATGCCGAGATCTGGTGGTCCCGCGCTGCTAGATGGCAAGGAGACAAGCATCGACGTACGTTGCTCACCCAAAGGCTTGTAGCGTGCTCGCATGTGTATAGATTGATTCTCGAGTTAAGCTCAAGGATCTATAGAAAGGAATATCCATTTGGACAAGGGCGTAGAGAAATTCTCCGGGGAACAAACAAAACACAGCGGGAAAACAAACAATCCCGGAGGTATTAACCTAACACTGTTCCTTATTAGTCTGTCACAGGCTCCCCTCTTGACTCCTGTCGACAAGGCGTCGCTGGAACCGGTAGCGGCCAAGTGGCTTGGTTCATCGCCGTCTTTGCACTCCCAGTTCCAATTCTCAGTGTCCTTGCATCGGACGATGACCGGAAACGGCAGCAGCAGCAGCAGCAGCGGGGGCAGTTGGAGATATTTATTTTATAACCAGACGAGAGGCACAGAAGCCAGCGCGTGTCTCCACGCACGAGTGATTTGTTTATTCCTGGCACTCTCTGAGTCGCGTACGAATACGAATGTACTTGCGAGTGTGTTGTTCTCAGCGCTCACCCGAGCCTTGGAAAGACCGTCCAAGCGCGGTTGTGTTGCATTGTGTTTAAGTTAGTGTTAGATGAAAATATCGCGTTATAGAAATTTCATGGTTATCTCATGGGCGCGGTCTTGAACTTTTTCTTAAGCGGTATAGATATATATACTATGACCATTCCTCACACAAGCTATTAGCGGGCAATATACAAAATCCTAGAAGGCAAACACTCATACACAAACCCGCTACCATTCGACAAAGTTACGCCATTCCATAGATATACCATCCATCCATATGTCGTGTCCCTGATTACGCACGTATACTCCGCCCGTTCGTACCATTATTCGCCCATCCTGACACCAACGTAATACTGTTACAAACGAGATATGCTAGATGACAGCATGCGCGTGCCATTAAAGCAAGTGATACTTTTTCATCTATAGAACCCAAGGGAAAATATCAAAAAAAATGCCCAATAAAGGATCATAATGCAAAATTTCGTTATATTCAACTGGGCCTGACTGGAATATCCCAGTCATCATCCACTTCATCTTGAGAGACAACGTCCCATATCTCGGATTCGTCGATAGTGTCGCCCGCTTCAATGATTCCGGGATTGCCCGTATTGTCTCTGACCAGTGATCTGGCTAAAGTTCTCCCCGGACGTGAGATCGAGGCGTATCTCGTCTCATCAAGGGAGCCATCCTCTTCATCCAAATAGAGCACGTCATAATCCTCTTCGCCGCTGATTGAATCAAACGAGTTCATTATCTCTGACTGCAAGTGTAGTTTATCCGCAGCTTCCACTACTTCCGGTGCAAGCCCTTCAGGACATCGGTCTCCTGCTCTTTCAGTTGGTATAACATCTGGAACCGCAGATGTTTCGCGTCCAGAGATATGTGTTCCAGACGTCTGCGGCGCAGTGTGGTCGTCTGATGGATTCAAAAGATAGTATATCCCAGACACAGTGTTAAACAAGAACGACAGTTCACTGCCGGACCCTTGCGACATCACACCATCTGCAGTTTCTCTTTCACCATCTTCATGGTTGTGCACCTGCGTACTGCCATCTTCGCTCAATCGCCGCACAAATGATGGGAATATAAGCCCATTTTCCACGTCAGCTATTCCTGCATTCTGAATACCAGCATACACACCGCCCAATTTATTAACCACCCAATCCCGAATGTGATCATATCGTAGCGGCTTGAAGTGAATTGTGATACCAGACATGAATATGTCGAAGCCACCCCCAAACACGTCGGCCTCGTCGACTACGGAATTAGTTTGCCCGCCGTCTGCACTGAATGTTTGCGGCATGTCCGCTACTAGATCAGGCCGCATTACAGAGGAGGGGATGCCGCCAGAGACGCTTCTCGTGCCTATGCGAGACGTGATGAGGTTCATGTCGGTGTAATCACCTCTTGGAAAGCTCGAGCTTGCGAACGCGGTAGTGGTGTCTGATTGGAGGCGTCGGCTCGCGTGTGTACCGGGGGATATCAGCGGCGTACGCGACCTGGACGAGGCCTGCTGGTATGCCGGATGCATGGCCACACTGTTTGACTGACTGCGACTGCGTGACTGGGACAGGATGACAATCTCAGTGCGCGCGGATGAGGCGTACTCACAATGCTGAGATGAGGTCGCCGTTGGGAGGAGCTGATGAAATCATCGATGCGTTGGGACTTTAGACTTTTGGCCCACCGAGATGGGCAGCACAGGCAGCCGGATCTTCGAGTTTTTGCTACATTTATAATAATATTATTGTCTATTAAAACATTATTTAGCACACAGATTGCCATACAAAACTGTTCCCCTAATTAATACACATTGCCAAACGAAACACGGCTTCTTATCGTGACGTACACTCAAGTAATTAATAGTTCATAGGGACACAAAATACCAAGTTAATGTACAATTGAGTCTTTATGTACTTCGAGTCCTGGAGCTAGATGACTGCGTAAAGTCTTCATGGTGTAAAGATTTCATAGCTCATCACGGGAGTGTACATATGCGGTTGTCGTGCTGGTTAACAGTGATGAAGTTGACTTATTTGCTGACGATAATGATGAGGATGAACTTGTAGTTGAAGTGCTTGCAATTGAAGTTGAAGCACCGGTACCCGATACATCTGGCTCACTGCTCGACGATACCGATATAGTGGACGGCGACTCAGTGTCACCAGTTTGCGCAATTTCTTCGTTGGCAACAAGATGATCGTCCTCCACTACAGATTCATTCAATTGATCGGCTGCGGCCTCCTCAGCCGCCTTGGTGAGCGCCGCCTCTTCCAGTAAATTTCTAGCCTTTGCCTCAGCATGCGCAATCCATTTAGCAACCGCCTCATCAAAGCCACTCAAAAGCTTCTGCACAATCTTGTCATCAATCGGAATATCAACGATGACCTGCGCAAAGTCGTCTGCCATAGACTTCAGAGTGCGATACTCTTTCCAGTCCTGCCACGTTATGCCTTCCATGAACGCCCACTTTCGTCCCAACTCTTGCAAACCGATATCTGTCACTGTTTTGAAAATATCCAGAGTGCCGCTTCGTATCGACTCTGCATCTCTGAGCACAGAATTTGCAGCCTCGACCGCTTGCGCTCGAACAGCATCAGCCTTAGCGGCCAATATCGTCGCAATGGCAGGCACTTGGGATGCATCGGCCGTATCAAAAATCGACTCAATCTCGTTTTGGGCACGAAGAAGATTGGCTTCGGCTGCTGTCAAGAGCGTATCCTTCGCTGATTGAAAAAGAGAATCAATCTCCATACTGAATGAACTGACAGCATTCTTGCCGGCTGTTCGGAACTTCGAAGTCCATGAAATAATGTCATTCTCGATCTCTAACTGATGTTCCGCAACTTCGGGATCAATATGCTCGACAGGAGGTGTGATTTCTGGTGTATGTGTTCCGGCATTCCCTGGATAAACCGATCCGATAGAGCTGACAGCAGTGCGTGAAATTGTTCGAGTAATCGTTGATGTAATGACGCTATACAAGTGAGTAAAACTGGTTCCATCACAAAATTAGGTAGTTATACCTTTCAATATCCTCTTCATTCTCAATATCACCTTCGTCACCTTCCTCGTAGTCGTCGCACTCACAATTTTCGTCGTCGCATTCGCACACGCCTTCGTCCTCGCTAAAAGCCTTTAAAAATATCCGATCCTTGACCCTCAACACTGCCGGCTCAACGTGATCGAAGTACAGCTGCAAAGATTTGACGACAATCACGTCGTTGTAAAACCTGACAACCTTTGCCCATGACAGCTTCGCCAGTTCAGATCCCTTCGCCGCCATCTTATCGACGATTGGACCAGCATTCCGGCGAATAACATACTTACTATACACCGCAACTGCGTTTGCCCGCCTCAGCGCTTGTGTAATATACGGTTGAGAGGTCTCCCAAAGCGGAATCAGACTATCGTCATACACATCTCTTGCCAAACCCACAAGCTTCTCCACATGCACTCGCGCCTTTTCGTCGTACTGATCCTTGATCGCACTCTCAACATTAGTCACATAGGGTGCGGCATACACATTATACTGTGATTTAGCCGCAGAAGCAGCACGTTCGACAGCAGGCTCCGCATAAGTCTCATATCCCTTCTGTATTCTCTTCAATGCCGGCTCTACATATAGCGCAACCTTGGTGTTGTAAAATGGCACTAACGGTTCCGTGACTTTGTTCACGATAGGGCATAATTCTGAAGACTCTGGATGCCGTGGGCATTTCCAGAGGACAGTATAAAGTAGGGAATATATCAAAGCACTGAAAGGAAACGTTAGGAACTTCAACAACGAAACATGAATATACTAATAAAGATGATAGCTCACTGTAGAAAAATTGACCGCAAAAACCACCGAAATTTATTCCCAGACTCCAATTTCCGGCGCCTTCGACGTCGAAATGTCCTCAATGGAACCGCCGAAGCTTCACTGGATTGCGGCACTTTCTCGTCGTGGGCCATCGCTGATGTATATGTCTAATTTGGAAATCCTATCACCAGAGTATCTTGAAACGGTATGGAAGACGTGAAAAGGAGAGCTGATTAGGGAGGTGGACTGTGAAATAGCTCGGTTCGGCGGGATATTGACGATTGCCCTGTTTGACTTATGTGGTGAGATTGTTGCTTCCACAGAAGCCGCCAATTTACTCATTAGGTTTGGCCGTTGCGCTTTTGGAATCAATAATTGAACTTTATTTAGTACTCGTTACCTGCCTCTCCTATAGCACGAGAAGGTTAGGGTTATCCTCGTCTCATATGATCCACAACCAACTCACCTAGCAAAAAACTCGACAAAAACTCCGCAAAACCCGCAAAATTGCGAAATTAAGCAGAGCATTGAGGAGCCTTTTGACCCCATAGGGGCTTCCAATCCACAAGGGACTTGCACTCACAGAAGCATTGCTGCTTCTATACACGCGGGGCTAGGTGCCAGCGTGGCAGCATCCCGAGAGATGCCACCACTTGCCATCATGCGCTCAGAGCATGACGATTTCTCAAACATTCAAATCGCGGTCAAAGACCGAAGTACTCGAAATGCGAGTACTTTTATGAGCCTGATAGCTCCCCCCTGTGCCCAGAATGAGCCTGCTGGCTCTTGCCCGTACATCCCCCGTGCCCATAATCGAGTACGCATCGCCCGAACTGGTAGCGGCCACGAGGTTTAAAGTATGCGCCTCCTTGGACTGACCTGTTCGATGCGAATCAGCGTACCCGAATTTGGGATCTCAGCCTAATCACAGACTCCCCTCTTGCCCCCAGTAGAGAACGACGCGTCCGTCGCGAACTCGCACCTGACACGCGCACTGGCTTATGTGCCTCTCGTCTGGTTATAAATATGGTAATCTGTTCCCTGCTCCTGTCGTTCCTTGTCGCGAGAACTAAGTCGCCTGGCCAGCGACACGGCCTGCACACAGCCAAGAGGGGAGCCCGTACCAGGCTGAGATCCTCTTCGAACGCAAGTAATTTACAGTCCTACAACCTGTTCATTTGGCTAACATTCTAATGCAGCCAGACAGTGTTCTCAAGTGTGGGCAAGAGGACAGCCTGGAACACGGGGTGAGTCTGAGTGGCCTGAGGCAAGCTGCTTGGTACACTGCCGGTTCCAAACTTCTATATCAGCTGGACTGTTGTGGACGTCGTCAGATAATAATATATAATGCGTCGCGATTGTGGATGTATTACCGAATAGAGGGACGGGTCAACGCGTTGGAAACACTGACGCGTGCATGTGTTTGACTGGTGCTACATTTCGGGGCTATGGACGCTAAATCACGCATATGCCGGGATATTGCACCATGAGACAAATAAAATGACTAAACGTAGCTATCAGAATAACTTCAGCGTGGTAGCACAGATCGGACAGAAGCTGCGCCAGACAAAGCAGAAAAAATATACACAGACGCAAAAAAAATAGGCCCAGCTTCGAACGAACAAATGAACAAAGAAAAAGGGCTGTTTAGACCAGTGGATTGGAGCCATTTTGATTATTTGCGTCGCATGAGTTTGGCTGGTGCGAGACTCGTGAACGATCTTTCTATGGTGCATTAAGACTAGTCGTGACAAAAGTACCATCACTCAACAATAAATCATATCCACGCCACCATGATTAATTTTTACAGTTGCAAATATATATCAAGCTGTTATTAGGTATAATTTACATAATGTGTCGCTGTGATTTTGAGGTAAATCAAAAATTACAAAGGTTGTCGCTGGTACTACTTTGTGGGGTACCTGGGCTCTTACTGAACGGACAACTTATGGCCGCAAGGTACTCAAACCCTAATTTAAATACGGTTCGCACTATTAAGTAATGATACTGTATTGGGAAATTATATTTCTTAATTGGGCTAGCACTTGGTCTGTCGCGTCTAACTACAGTACTTAAAATTATCAATTGCTGGTATTAATTAACTATCACATTCATAATATGGCACCTCGATCAAAGCGGTCTAGGACAAATCAGAATAATGCGAGAAAAAGGTTTCAGATTAATCGAATTGATTACCAGCGGTCTGAGAATGGGACTTGCGACTCG